>JAOWBW010000240.1:151566-395407 GCA_026119855.1 Campanula takesimana
TGTGCCACCAAAGGAAAGTCCGAAGACCAACAACAACAACCTTCCTCCGCTACAAGGCTCCTACTGCGCCTGCGCCTCCTAGGGGTGGAAAGGAGGCCGTCGGCCAAGTGAATATGGTCCAGAAGAGGTCCCGTTAGATGTTCAAGCCGTAACAAGGAATGGGGCTCCGCCGCAAAGAGAGAGGGAACACTTTGACGATTTTGGAATGCCTATGGGGAAAGTCTTTGACGTGTTAGTCAAGAGAGGTCTCATCAAGCCGTTAGAGAATTACCAACCTGCCTACCCAAGAAGTGATTTGGACGCCTCCAAGTTCTGCAAGTATCACAAGCACATCGGGCACACAACGGAAGGTTGTATTCAATTGAAGCGCGTAGTACAAGGGTTGAAATGACAAGAAGATTGAGAAGCCGAAGGGTCCTAATGTGGTGAATAACCCTCTTCCTAACAATGGGGGTGGGGTGAATATGGTGCAAACATGCGAGATTAGTATCCTAGAGCTCATGGATGCTTTGGACAAGATAGGGCTCACGATGGTGGATATCTTCATGGCATTGGTGACATTAGAAATACTCAACCATTAGAAGGACACCTTCCCCGCCTTGGTTGCGATTTGTCGAAGTTTTGCCACTACCACAAGTGCACCCGGTCACACTACCGAAGAATGCTTTGCACTCAAGAAGGCCGTGCAAGAGCTCATCCACAAGGGAGTCATCAAAGACCCTAGAGATTATGTAGCTAGCAATGTACTCATGGTAGAGCAGTAGAGCTTAGTGAGATCACTGATCCGGCCGAGCCTGTTGTGGCGGACTGTGATGAGATGGGTTGTATTTCAATGACTAATAATAAAGAATCTTCTTGCTACTTGTTGTCTTTAGAAGAACTAGTAAGTGAAGTCGAATCTCTAGAGGAGGGAGAATCCCAAGCCCTCTCAACCTCTTTCTTGGGCCGAAATCTTCGAGGAGGCCGAAAGACCGAAGTTTCGCCCCCTTGTCCTGACACGCCATTGTCTTTGGAGGAGCTACGTGCAGAAGTTTGTCTCCTTACAAGATCCGGTCAAGTGTACCAATCCGACCGAAGGGTGCAAAGAAAGTCTTTGGGAAGGAACCCGAGCAAGCCGACCTAGACAAAGAAGACCTATCCTCACTCAACTCAAAACAAACCCAAGCCCATATTTCACTGTCGAAGTAAATGGCAAGAAGATTCCCCGTGTATTCATTGACAATGGTTCTGCTATTAATATCCTGCCTTCAAGGATGATGGATGTGGTTGGCGTTCATGGTGTTGATTTACGCCCATCCAAGCAAACCATCAAAGCTTATGACTCTACATGCCGCGCCGTGATAGGCGAAGTCACCCTGCCCATTACCATCGGAACAAAGATCCTTCCGCCGATTTCCACGTCATCGACATCCCCGCAACCTTCTCACTCCTCCTCGGCCGGCCATGGTTACATGAGTCGGGCGCGGTCCCATCTTCCCTGCACCAGTGTGTGAAGTTTCAATCCGGTAATGAAGTGACCATCATCTACAGTGATCTTGTAACTGCCCAAGGGACGGACACCAAGGGCGTTCCTGTCTTACAGATTCAGCATGGGGAAGAGAGCCGACTCTTCAATGGCTTCGAAATAGTCGCTCAGGCACAGATCTGCACCATCGACCTCACCAAAACAACGGATAAAGTGGCACCTGTTGTCAAGATACTGCGTAACATGGGTTTTATACCGGGACTGGGGCTAGGTAAGAACTTGCAAGGCCCCAACAGAATTGGTTGAAGAGGTTAATCATCGAGGGGTTGTTCGGTCTAGGTTACACCCTTGCTCTTGAAGACAAGATGGAGCAACAAAGGATGGAATTGCTTAAAAAGATGAAGCTTCCCTACAAAAGCCTGAAATGCGGCCATACCGCCTGTCCCTGAATAGCTACTTTGTCAGGGAAGGCGAGGAGTTTTCGTGTTTTGAGTTCGCCGAGCCATGGATTGACCACACCGGAAATTGCAGAAAGGGTTCGAGATTTTCAGAGATGTGGAATTCGATCGGTCCAACATGAAGCTGACTTACATGGAACATGACAAAGCCACGGGCAGAGTTAGAACCATCAGGCATGAGTACTCCACCAAGGTTGCAGATGATTTAGCAGATCAACTTGAAGCCGCAACCCTTGACAAGCCAGCAATAGAAGCCGCAGAAAACTCCAAGTTTGACTGAGACGTGGGACGGCCAATATCTGCTTCAACATCTGGGTAATCTGGGGCTGCACGAAGACATGGTTGCCGTCATCGGGGATGATTCTGAAGATAAAGTGGACCCAAGGACATTGGTGGTACCCATGGAGGACAAGCTCAAGAATTGTGCATCATTGGGGGACCTATAGCTACTCCGGAATTTATGGTGGGAACACTGGGGCTTACTCCTTCTCCTATCGCCACTCCTGCAGCATCTCCTGTCACTCACTCAAAATCCCCGTCCCCAGAGTCTAGTGTTTTACATTTTGAATTTGAGTCTTCCTCTAAGTCTGACGACCTTACGTCTGAAGACTATGATCTTGTTGCAAACGCTATTTCCCTTTTGCCATGAATGAAACCCTCGACCTTTCCGAGTATCCCTCCATAGTCACTCTTTTAACTGATAAATTGGCTAATAATCAAACTAATGATATACACTTAGTTAATAATGATTCATTAGAAAAGGCAGACACAGACACATTAAATGACGAATACATTAAAGAAATCTCAGAACAGGTTATTAATCAAAAAGAATCTCGAGCCCAAGCTGCCGATGAGGTGTTAACATGCGTGAATTTGGGGACCGAAGCCGAGCCTAAGGAAACGCAGATTGGAAGCTTCTTCAGCGGAGCCGAAAGGGAAGCACTGATTGAGCTACTCAAAGAATATGTGGATGTGTTCGCATGGTTTTATAAGGACATGCCGGGGCTCGACAACTCGATCGTAGAGCACAGAATCCGACAACACCAGACGCTAAGCCAGTCAAGCAGAAGCTGCGCCGTATTAAGCCGGAATGGTCTTTGCAAGTGAAGGAAGAGATTGAGAAGCTACTCCGTGTGGGTTTCATCAGGGTGATCGAGTATCCAACCTGGTTATCAAATCTAGTGACTGTCAAGAAATCCAACGGTAAAGTCAGAGTATGTGTGGATTTTCGGGATCTCAACAAAGCTACGCCGAAAGATGACTTCCCCCTGCCAAATATCGACATGTTGGTGGACGCTACCGCCCATTATGAGGTCAAGTCATTTGTTGATGGGTTCGCCGGATATAACCAGATGGAGACAACCGAGGAGGACCAAGAAACGACCCCCTCCACAACCTCATGGAGGACCATCAGTCGGCGAGTTCGAGCCGTGTTGAGAATGCAGTCTCCTCGGAACAAAGCCGAAAAGGAAGAACTCGTCAAGTTACTACAACACCTCAACCATTTTACAACAGTGGGGGAGCCGACACTCAGAGAAATAGAAAGGGCCCGCGACCAAGAATGGAGTTCGAGATGTGAGTTCGCATTATGCTGCCTCAAGGAGTACCTCGCGAATACCCCAATCCTGCACCCGGCACATGGGAATGAACTTCAGACCCCAACACCAACGACTGTGTCGCTCTACAAAGAAAAATCCAAGTCTTGATGGACGAGAACACGCTCACCGGCGTGAGAGGATTCTGGTTCTATAGAGAAAACGAAAACTTAGAACTCCTCGGTTGCTACGAAATCGAGCCTTATGTGAGGAACGGCCCAGAGGTACTCTCGCACCTGACTGCAGAAACGATTCAAGACATCTCAAGAGAAATAGGGGATTTAAAGCAACGCGTCGACGCAATGACCAAAGCTCGAGGCGCGCCACAAGACTAGACAGAATGGCAGATTTGGATGGCAACCCGTTCAAAGAACCAGTCAACATCAAGCTCAGACGCTACTATGACTAGACTCCCCCACTTAAAAAAAAAAAAAAAAAAAAAAAAAAAAATTACTACGCAAAAAGAAGCCCGATAGACTGAAAACCCGCAAAGGGCGGTCTATGCAAAATAAGGGTGCGCACAAAGCTCGCTAGATCGAAAACCCGCAAGGGCGGTCTAGGCAAAAGTTAGAGCATTCCCCCTTCTATCTTCCCTTTCTTTAAAATCATTCTAGTCTAACTGAGTGAACTACGGTGACCTGAGCCCCTTAGTCCTATTTGTAAAAGGGGAACGTAGGCAGCCTTTCAAAAGGTGCGGTCTAAAAAAACAAATAAACATCCAAATCTTGTCAAAGCAATAAAGATAGAATTTGTATTTTTTCTGAAAGCAAAAACTTTTATTCCCATAGTTATCGCATGTTAACACTTATTTGATGAGTCTAAGCTTGACATACTTTTTGAATAAATAACCTATGCTGAAATTGAAACTAAAACAAAAATAAACTAAATTAAACTAATGTGTCTGCACGACTATGGAGAGACGTTCGGGTTTACTCCTTAGTGTCGTTTGTGCCCTCGGTCCCTTTCTTCTTGCTTTGCCCACGGCGAACTTTCTTCTTGCTAGGATTCTCGCAAAATCTTCTTTCGAACTCGCTAACACCTTTAGCCTTGCCATTAGGAACCTCTTCGCCCTTCCTCTTCTTTGACGCCCCCACTTCCTCTCCGCCTCCGTTAGCCACGCTCTTACTCATCCTCCTCTCATGAGCCTCAACCTCCTTAATTCTCAATGAAGAACTTGGAGCACAGGATCCCAAGATAGTGCCCCTTAGGGTCTCTAGAGTTTGCTCCGCATGCCCAAGTCTCCCCATATACCAGTCCAAATACTCGCGTGGCAGGAAGGTGTTGCTAGAGCGCGTGAGGAAGGTCCTACGACTAAAGCCAGCCTCGCCTCACATCTGAGAAAGAAGGACTGAGGCACTATCATCCAACTGAAGTACCCCAAAGGGAAAATCATCTCTCTCCTCGTCCCAACCCTCCGGGATGGTCTGCACCAAACCATACTGACGAAGCACTCTAGAGGGATAGTAAAAAGTAGTTCCAGAAAGGGTCGGAACTTTGATCGTGTGAAGCCCCACTTGTTTCTCCCTCACAGAGTGAATGTGCCAATGGGGCACCACCCACTGAATGTCGTCAGTCACCATTTCCGCCAAATACTTTTCCCAACCTTTGAGAGTCATGCCCTCAAACTGCTCCGCCATGCCTCTAATGCGGTACATCCATGGGGCCACCTTCAGAGAAGCCGCCGGTTTAGTCACTCGAAGCCGCTCTTGCAACCACATGGTCAAAAGCCTATCACTACCACAAGGCATCCCACCATAAGCCGCGAGATGGGGAATCCCACAGAGCATCTCCCCAAGAATGGCCGGTACGACATCATAACCCAAACGAGCCAAGTTCACCATACCCAAACATCCTTCACTGGCAAACCCCACTTCAGAAGGGAAGAGGATAGAGCTAAACAAGCACAGTGCAAGATGGTCCAAGGAGCGGTTAGATGTCGCGTCTGCATGCATGAAGTGTTGTGGCATCCAAGAAAGGTCGACATAACCGCCCCTAGCATACCTATCAAAGTCATCCGCGGGTACGCCAAAGGTCACCAACTTGTCCCTCAAGCAAACGAAGTCAAAAGGCAAGGCAACTTTACCCTTCCCTTCGTAACCACATAATGCTGCGATGTCTTCATAAGTGGGTGTTATCTCGTTGAATGAAAAATTGAAGACATGGAGGGTATCATTCCAAAATCTCCCACAGGCTTGCAAGAGGTTGATATTGGAGTTCATGTGCAAAAGTGACCAAAGACACTTTATCCCATACCGTTCATCAAGCTTCCTACGACTAGAACTAGGAAGTTTGGCAACCCACTTCTCCAAAGAGGTTATAAAGACTTTCTTCTCAAGACTTGTGATTCTAGCCTCTTGATCCATAGCAAAGAGCAAGAAGATTGGCTAAAAAGGAACTCAAAAAACTGCTCAAAAGGTTGCTGGTACGTTTGTATGGCTGCAAAGGTTCATTAAATAGTGCACAACTCCCGATTCTTGCCAGGAAAAGGAAAACCAGAGGCGGCGCATGATGTGGCCACGCGGCCAACATTGCCCCTGGCCCCGCGGCCGATATTGCCTTTGGCCGGGCGGCCAACTTCGTCCTAGGCCACGCGGCCAACTTTGCAGCGGATCTTGCCATGGCCAGGCGGCCAACATTGTTCTAGCCTCGTCATGGCCATGCGGCCAACCTTGCTCCATGCAGAAATCCAGCTTGTTTCTTCCCACTCCGTGACGGATCCATGCAACTACGTACCTGCCCCCTCCCATGGCTCATGCATTGTATAAAATTAGGAACATTTGTAAATTAACTAGTTTGCACAAGTAGGCTCCCACAATAAAGTTTGCATTTTAGAACATAATATACATACATGCATTTTGTACATCTGTTCTATACATACATATCCCTCTGCTCTCTGCTAGCTAACAGTGTAGGAAATAAAGGCGGACCCCGCCTAATCAGAATCTTCCTCCGTGGTGTCTCCACGCCGCGCTAAAGCCCGAGAGCTACCGGCACCCGAACTCCGTCCCCGGACCGCTCGACCACCAGTGTGAGAAGAACCCGCGCCGTTCGGAGACCGCTCACGACGCTGGGGTGACGCAACGTCATCCCTCTGAAAGTACATGAATGGTACGCTTCCCTCAGTAAGCGCATCAACACGTTCTCCCGCCGAGCCGAACGGATGTAGGCCTCCCGAGTCACCTGAAAGTGAAACCAAGGCAATGATTACAATGCAGAAAGAAATAAGTATGTGCGAACATGACTGATATAAAGCACAAAGCCGTACCCCAGCGTCAGGCGGAGGAATGAATATCTCCTCAACAAGATCTGCATCAGTCGGCTCCAAGCTAAGCTCCACCTCCCGGCCGCCCCTCACCACTCTCACGCTACTCGAGCGAAGGGGCATGTCAACCAAAGGCCGACTCCGACCGACATACCGGGCCGAGCTCGATCCCTCTCCCGATAGCATCCTAGCCCGTACCTGTGGACTGACCAGCCGCGTCCGTACATAGCCGGCATAATCATCACCCCCCCTGTAATGCTCTGCCGGAGTGGGAGCCAAGAAAGTCGCCAACCTCGCGGGACGGAGCATATCCCGAGGAGGATCATAAGGAGCCCACGGTAACGCACCAGCCCTGTGCTGACGAACCACCCTCTCCCCAAGATACATGGCCTCCCCGGTGAGACCCACAAGCAGAACCCTAGAAGCGGTCAACTCCACTACATAGGGACCCACCGAAGCCTCATTGGCCGGACTCCATGGGTAAAATCTAACCCCGATGGGCTCAGACATCGCGAACACCCTCCTCAGATCAGCAGCATCCACTGTCTTCCTGTCCCGGTGTCTGCGGGAAGGAGCCCTGTTGCCCTTGCACCAATACGACATGATGGGAACAACCTTGTTAACACTCATCACCAACTGAAAAGGGGCGACACCAAAGATCTCGTAAACCCAAGCCTGTGCATATAATAAGAGAGATATTTCAGACCAAAAGATAGAACAGAAATCTCAACAAGTGAAAATAAGGGTAGTCAAGAGCATACCTCAAAAGCGAACTGGAACCCGTCAAAGGCCGACGAGCTAGCCCTCGAGCAATGATCCAAAGCCCGGTAAATCTCAGCCAAAAGCCCAAGAAATCCCACCGACTAAGTCCAAGTCCACAAAAGCCCCTAGCAGTGAGTACCGGCAGACAGTAGCCCCACTGGGAAACAAAATCTCCGAAAAGCTATACCATAAGAACAACCGAACCAAGCAATCCAAATCATACTCCCCCCTACTAAAGGCCTCAATAGCCACCTCCACCAAGCGATTCACCTTCCCGGCCTCCACTCCGTAACCCTTGACACCTCCTCCCAGATCGGTGTCAACTCCCAGCAGAGCCTGTCTATAGTCCCGCCGCTAGCTCTCATCCAAAGGGGTACCGGTAAACCTCAACCCGTGATGGCCGCGAAAGGTATGGTAATCTCTCCCCAACTAAAATGGAAGGTATGGGTGGTATCCCACCAGAACTCCCGGCACACCTCTATCAGCTGCAGCCCCGAATGCGGACACTGTCAAAGAATGGGCCAAAGCCCATAGCTTCGATCCGAGCACGCAAACCGCCCGGTCCCTCAACCGTCACTGTGGACCCACGAGCCTTAATTCTAGGATTCCAGCACTAGCAATTACCATCATTTCGATTCCAGTGCATATTATGTGCATAAAACATACACTTGTGCGAGAAGGAGAGGAATAAAAATTCGAAAATCGCTCTCCGGAAGCCCCATCGACCAATGACGCAGTCAGATTAATCTTGGCGAATAATATCCGAGTCGCGGCTCGTGGTCTCAAACCGCCCCGTGGAATCAAGGGCGCCGCTTCAAAGCCCGCTCCTGGGTCAGCCCCTACATTACCTCCGCCCTGAGCATTACCGTGCCCCTCTCCTTGCGGCTCTTGTTGTGGAATCACATACCCACCTTGGCCCGGGAAATCCCTAAATAACGCCTCATTGATCCAATCCGCCATAGATTCGAGAAGTATGTGAAACGAAGTCTTCAAGATTATCAAAATCCAAGCTTTCTCCCTCTAAAAAACCCAATTTTCTCTCTCTAGTTCGTTAAACAATGGAGGAAGGAAGAAGAAGAAAGAAAAAGAAGAAGAAGAGGGGAAGTGTCTGGTGATGTGACCAAGGAGTCAGCCCGTCGGCATCCTTGGCCACGCGGCCACTTTTGCCCTCCTTGGTCACGCGGCCACTTTTACCCTTGCAACCCCAGCCGTCAGATCAGCAATCCGCGTGAAGGAGATCTGACCACTCAGCGGTCTTGGCCACGCGGCCACTTTTGCAAACCAGTGTGTTGGCCACGCGGCCAACCTTGATCCTTCAGATAAAATTCCACTTTTGCCCCTGATCTTTTCCCTTTAATTCATTTTAAATGCCTTTAACACTACTATTGACTGATATTCGTTACCTTTGGGTACGGAAAGCCCCTTAAAATTTCCATTCTTCACCAAATATTTGCTTAGGATTCGTGTGGTTGTAGAGACTTCGGCGCCTCTATGACATACCATCCTAGATCAATCGTAATTGGCAGAAGCCTCGACGTTTCTGTTAGCGAGAGATCCAGCATCTATTTTAGGATTTGCATGATTGTAGAGACTTCGGCGCCTCTATGACATACCGTCCTAGATCAATCGTAATTGGCAGAAGCCTCGGCGTTTCTATTTGCGAGAGATCCAGCATCTATTATCGAGATTCGTATGATTGTAGAGACTTCGGCGCCTCTATGACATACGCATCCTAGATCGATCGTGGTTGGCAGAAGCCTCGGCGTTTCTGTTCGCGAGAGAGCAGACATCTATTACTTTAGCGCAATCGGCAGGAACCCTGGCGATCCTGATTGCGTTTACCATTTCATCTTGGGATTATTTAGACATCGTAGTCCAAATAATTTCATTGCTTACGAATGATTCGTTCTTCGTACAGGATAGTGCCCGTAGGTTTATTATCCCTAGCAGGAGTCCGATATCTCGTTTTATCCCCAGTAGATCTCCGAACTACGACCGGCTTGATTCCTCAGAGGATACGTAGGAAACCTGAAAAGGTCCAGCCACCCGACCGACACGGTTATCTCTCATCCCCAGCAGGTGCATTTTCCCCAGTAGAAGATGTTGCTCCCCACTAGAGGACAGTTATTCCCATCAGATTTGAACTACGTTTGGCTTGATTCCCCCGTGGATACGTAGGTCACCTGTCAAGGTTCAGCCGTTCCCTTACCTTTCATCTGTTTTGAAACTCATGTTTCAGACGGATCCTTCTTTTATCGTCGACCCCACATTGCCTTGCAAGAAGCGTCGCCGAGGGGCTACTGTTAGTACCCGATCTGAAAATGAGTTTATTAGGACTTTCCCAAATATACAAGGACTTTATAGGAATTAGAAACCTTGCAAAGACTTGTCCTGGATTCCCAAAATATCTCATTTATGACAAAATCCATCAAAATAGGCAACTTAGGGTTACCATAAAGCAACAGTGAAACCCTAGCTTGAAAATCAAGTCAGCCGGCAACCTTGGCCACGCGGCCAACATTGCTCCGCGTTGATCTTGGCCACGCGGCCACTATTGTCACCGGCATCAACAATGGCCAGGCGGCCAACCTTGCGCCGGATGATCTGGACCATCAGATCCTCCCACCAGTTTACTATATAAACCACTCCAGGCTATTGGTTTAAGGATCCGATTTTGAGAGCTCTAAGTACGAATTTTGGAGTTCTTAAACAATATTTTTCTCTCTAATTAACATTCAAACACTCAAGAAGATCCAAGGTTTATTTCTTGCCAACATAGGTAAGTTTTTCTAACTTATTTCTTCACGTTCTTGCATTATTTCTAATGTAGATCTTTAATATTCATGTTCTTGCATGTTTATTCATAGTTTCTTCATGAGCTTTGCATGTTCATATATGTTCTTCGCATGTTCTTCGTGTTCATAGATTAAAACCTTATTTATGCTATATTTAGGGTTGCGATCTTCATAATTACCTGTTATTTCATAGCCGATGATGATCGAGGGTTCATCAACCCGAGGATGATCTAGGAACTACTTCTAAACCCTAAACTTTAGGTAATTTCCCCCTCATTATGCATGATCCCGATTCTTCTGCCTATTCTAATTCTCTGCGAACTACGCTGACCTGAGCTTCTCACATTGAGAGGAACGTAGGCAATCTTCGGATCCGGTCTCAAACACTAACACACTACTAACACATTCATCATGATAGAAAGACCGATCATTCGGGCAATAGGAGTGATAACGTCCAATATTCTTCTCTTGTTGTAATTTGACCCCCGAACCCATTAAACATGCTTTTTTCAATGTTTTGGCTTTAATTAAAACGGCGTGGCGACTCTCATAATTTTAATGTCGTTAAGAATATTCCCTTTGTAAATAAAAATAATCACAAGATACTTCCCATGCGTCGCTTCATCGGAAAGGGGTATTCACAGGTTGACCTAAGGGGTCGAAGGTGATAAGGTTGACCTAGGGGGTCAAAGGTTGACCTAGGAGGTCAAGAGCGGAGAAGGTTTACCTAGGAGGTCAAAGGTTGACCTAGGGGGTCAAAGGTTGGCCTAAGAGGTCAAAGGGTGGTAAGGTTGACCTAGGGGGTCAAAGGTTGACCTAGGAGGTCAAAGGTAGATAAGGTTGACCTAGGAGGTCAAAGGTTGGGAAGGTTGACCTAGGCGGTCAAAGGTTGACCTAGGAGGTCAAAGGTAGATAAAATTGTCCTAAGAGGCCAAAGGATGGTGGGATTTTGGCCAAAGCGGGTCGAGATGAAGGGTAGACCCAAATGGATCGCAATGATGGGTAGGTAACCTAGATAGGCCAAGATGAGGAATTTTGATAGATAGCCCAAGGGGTGAGCGATGGACCTTAGAGGTCGCCTAGATGCAATGCACATTTTATTTTGCGAAAAGTTTTGCATTTATTTACATCCTAAATGGTTGATCCAAGGAGTGTCCTAATCTCTATGTGTGGGTTGACACGGGTAGGATAAAGGTTCCCACCGCTCGTAGAACGTACATGGTGAGTGGGGTAGACGAGTGACTCGAAAAGAGTGCGACAGTAGCGTACAAATTCCTGCACATCGAATACTCCGGGTAATGGGGACCTGTGCAGTGCTGACACGGACTAGTGGTAGTGTGTGGCAAGAAACTAATTCTTTTTAGGGAGAAAAGAGAGGTGTTTTTATTTAATGCTTGAATGATGCAATGCAAGAGAGAGAGAAGAGGGAGAGGATAAGAATGTATAAGGGATCATAGGAAAGTCTCGTTTGACCTTAGTACTACAGGGAAAGTACAAAAAATACATGTATTGAAAAAATACAAGGTACACATATTAACATGGAAAAAATACAAGGTGCATGTGCAACCATGGCAAAGTGTGAGGTGCATGTGTAAACATGGCAAATTGTGAGGTGCATGTGCAAACATTGCAAAGTGTGAGGTGCATGTGCAAACGCAAAGTGTGAGGTGCATGTGCAAACATGGCAAGGTGTGAGGTGCATGTGCAAACATGGCAAAGTGTGAGGTGCATGTCCAAACATGGAAAAGTGCGTGGTGAATGTGAGAACATGGCAAAGTGCGTGGTGCATGTGAGAACATGGCAAAGTGTATGGTGCATGTGAGAACATGGCAAAGTGTAAGGGGCATGTGAGAACATGGCAAACATCATGATGTGAACGAAAGTTAGACCCACTAAGTTTGAAAAAGTTTCAAAGCAGTCCCCAGCAAAGTCGCCACTGTGAATACGTGTGTTTGAATTTGAGATATTCATTGCAACATTAAAATTATGAGAGTCGCCACGTCGTTTTAATTATAGCCAAAACATTGAGAAAAGCATGTTAATGGGTTCAGGGGTCAAATTACAACAAGAGAAGAATATTCACGTTATCACTCCTATTTCCCGAATTGATCGGTCTTTCTATTATAATGCGATGTATATAGTGTGTTAGTGATTGAGACCGGATCCGAAGATTGCCTACATTCCTCTCAATGTGAGAAGCTCAGGTCAGCGTAGTTTGAGAAGAATTTAGAATAGGCAGAAGAATCGGGATCATAAATAATGAGGGGGGAATTACCTAAAGATTAGGGTTTAGAAGTAGTTCCTAGATCATCCTTGGGTTGATGAACCCTAGATCATCATTGGCTATGAAATAACATGTTAACATGAAGATCGTAACCCTAAATATGGCATAAATAAGGTTTTAACCTAAGAATATGATGAACATGCGAAGAACATATTATGAAAATATGAATGTCATGAAGAAAATATGAATAAAGATGTTAGGAACATGAATATTATGAAGAACACATGAATAAACATATTAAGAATATGAATATTATGGATCTAAATTAATAATATGGCAAGAACATAAAGAAAAACTTAGAAAACTTACCTTTGTTGGCAAGAAATAACCTTGGATCTTCTTGGGATTCTTGAGAGTGTTTTTGGAGGCTTGAATGACTTGATTTGGGAGCAAAATCGTCCCTTAAGAGCTCTCAAATTCGGATCCCCCAATTATGAGGCAAGGGAGGTCTTTAAATAGGAAACTGATGGAGAGATCTGACGGTCCAGATCATCAGGGGCGGATGTGGCCGCGTGGCCAAGATGGAGGGCGGCGGCGACGTTGGCCGCGTGGCCAAGGTTGGAGCTCGGACAAATGTGGCCGCGTGGCCATCATTCCTGGCTGACTTAATTATTAAGCTAGGGTTTTGCATGTTTTATGGAAACCCTATTTTGGCCATCTTTAAGATGTTCTAAAACAATGAAGTATATTTTGGGAATCCAGGACAAGTCTTTGCAAGGTTTGTAATTCCTATAAAGTCCTTGTGTATTTGGGAAATCCCTAATAAACTCATTTTTAGATCGGGTACTAACACAACCCCAGCCAAAGTGGCCCAAGAGCCGAACTACGATGACCTGAGCTCCTCACACTGAGGGGAACGTAGGCAACCTTCGGGTCCATTCATAACACGAAATGAATCCATACAACCTTGGTCCTCCCAAAATGACCCGGTTCTCCTTCCCCGGTCCCATCAATGACCAATTCTCCAGATAATGACTAATCCCCCCCATAAAAAACTTCTCCTCCTGATCTTTCCATTGATAGAATCTTAATCCCAATGGGTCGTAACAGTTACGCACGTTAAGGATAATTACTTGAATTTTGACCTAAATACTAATCAAGATCTGTTCAAGCAAACATCTTGATTACATTAATTAAAGCTGATTTCGAATGCCTCGACAAGTCTTCTCTACCACATCTTAGGAAAGAGCCAAACACGTGAATTTCTGTCCATAGGCTTCCTCTCTCAGAAAAGGGACTCACTCCCGTAAAAGCCTATGTGTGTTTACTCGCGTGAGCAAGTGTAATCTGCTATTGTCCGTGTCAAAGTCAACTTTTGCTTTCGTCCGTGTCAAAAGTCAACTAGGATACTCCTAAAGAGGGAAGATAAAGGAAATATGGAAAGGAGAAAAGTGATATGGTTGGACAATTAAGGGAAAGAAACCCGAGGAATGATTCCCGGAAAGGTGAAACTCTGGGGCTGGAAAACCGTGGTCGAAAAACCCGAGGATTAGTCTCGACAAGACATCACAATGGGGCTGGCTAGCCATAATCGTGCAATGGAAAGACCAACGAAAAGTCATGCTTTGAGTAAAACAGTCTAAGCCAAATAAACCCTCATCTGTCAAAATTCCCCAGAAGCACCCAGAAAATTTGGTCGAAAAAGTCAACCATGCTTGAACAACCCGTACGGCTGGTTTTGTCCCTGTGAAAAAATTCACATCAGCAGCCTATATCAACTGATCTCCCACAAGCTAAACTCATTTTCGCTTATTCAAAGTCTGTCAAACCCCTCGTGATTGAGTCCAAACACATCTTGGGAACCCCCGACGGTCCAATAATGACCACAAAGCCCTCTCGAGGCCCAAGCCAGGCATAAATGATGAATTTACAATGATTTAAACAACCAAAGATAACAAATTTTCATACACTGTTTTCGAATAAAACAAGCCAAAAGAAAGATTGTTCAGGTTGGTGCACCCTAGTCTGAATCTGGGTAAGGATCCTTCGGAGGCGAATGAACTCTCTCCAAAGGACGACGCGGGTACATGCTAGGGTCAAAGAAGAAAATGGACTCTGCCATGCTGGAACCTTCACCCGAAAAGGATTGGCCTGGAAAGAAGGAAGGAGGAATCTGGGAGTGAAAACCCGAATGTCTTGCCGGTAGGGGATCCACGCGCTCTAAGGCCAAGTGGGCAAATGGGTCCGGAGCGATCTCGTGGGAGCCAGGATCACGGAGCGAATCACGAAAGGCCTCCAAATCAGCCCCGCCTAAGGTATGGCGATGAACAAAGGACGGCGGTAGCTCCACGCTCGATAACCAATGGAAAGGCCTCTCCCCACCACTCACCGAGTTTCTGCCCGGTGCAAACCTGGATTCTGCCGAGGCCCCTTAGAAGAGCGCCCAACGAACCTCTTTAGCCACCTTTTGGCCCGTTTTAGGAGAGAAGGCCTCCCTAGCAAAGCTCGCGCAGCAACCTGTACATGGATAAGGAAACTGCTCAGTAAGGGAGGAGACAGAAATATGGGATGAGTGTGCACAAATGGAAAAGAATGCATACCGCGTCAACGGGAATTTCTCCAACCGGGGCTTCCCCTTCTGCGACAGACACGGCCACCATGTGAACCCGACCGTCAGCATAAATGAAAGAATAGTCCTTCCACACTGAAGGAGCTACCCCAGAGGCCACCACCTGTGGCGATCTCAGCCTCGTGGCCACAAACCGCCCGTGTGGCTCATCAGTGATCAATTCAGCGGCATCCGCTCCCATGAGAAAAGGGTCATCCCTACGGTCAGCAACGAACATGGTCTCGGGCGGATCAACGGGCGCCCTCTGCATGAGGCCTAGTCCATGCTGCCACAAAACCCTCTCACCTAAATAAAAGGCCTCGCCTCTAAACCCCACCAGCAATCTCCTCTATCTGGTCACCCTCAGGGCTTCACTCGGATCAAAGACCACCTCCCGCCCCTCATACCGAGACCAAGGGAAAAGGTTGAGCTCCGCTGGCATGGCACCCCTCAAAACCGCTTTCACATCAGCATAGCGGACAGAAACTCGTCCCTTAGACCCTCTCTTCTCCCGAGCTTCCCTAGCCTAGCAGGTTATGGCCAGAAATATGAGGTCCCGGTCAAGAGCCAGCCTCCATAGATAGTTGCCAAAGATCTCATAGTACCAAGCCTACAAAAGAAACGGCAAGGAAAGCCGTCAGCACACTGAAATGAAGAATAGGCCGAATGCAAAAAGTAAAGCAAAGGCCGGAGTGGAAGTACCTCTAGGGCAAACTGAAAGCAAGCCAAAGACTTGCTCGCTTTCCGGCTATACTTGTCGAGCTCCATGAATAGCTCGGCCAGACCAGCCTCACCCCAAGCAATGTCTCTGATAGCCTCAGGTGTAGTCAAAGATCCAAGAAGAGGGAACATACAGGTAGTGTCAGCATTGGCAAAAATGGTGCTAATGAGGAGGAGCCACACATAGGAGCGCCCAAGCTGCTCAGCGGTAATCCGGCCCGCCGCATACTCTAGAAAGTTGGCCCGAATGACCCTCTCGACTGTTTGCACTAGGATGCCCAAACCCTTGGTAGGACCTGAAAATCCAATGAGCGCCCTGATCTCGGCCTCGGGGATCCTATCCCTCCAAACAACCAGATGCCCGCCAAAGGAAAGCCCGGTAATCATCGCAAAGTCAGTAGGGGTCACAGTCACCTCTCCCCAGCTCAGATGGAACGTGTGGGTTGTGTCACACCAATATTCACCCAGGGCATTAAGAAGCCCCATACTCCTATTGGTGTTCACCAGCTGGCCCACAACCTCTATAAAAGGCACCAGTCCCGTGTGTGCCACCCACTCCCTCGGACCGGGAGCATCATCAACAGACTCAGGCATGGCTTCCCACAAAGAGAAGCAAGCATCCGGCGACCCTCGAGACTTGGGATCACCACCCTACAGGTAAACACAGCAAAGGTATGAATAACACAGTTTACAGATACCAATGCTCATAATGATTGCACAAAAAAAAAATAACAAATGAGAGAAAAGTTTCCGTCCCCTTTAAAATTGCATAAGTCATTTTAAGGGCCATTTTTAGAGAAAAGTTTCCGTCCCCTTTAAAATTGCATAAGTCATTTTAAGGGTCAATTTTTGGAGAAAAGTTTCTGTCCCCTTTAAAATTGCATAAGTCATTTTAAGGGTCAATTTTTTTAGAGAAAAGTTTCTGTCCCCTTTAAAATTGCATAAGTCATTTTAAGGGTCAATTTTAGAGAAAAGTTTCTGTCCCCTTTAAAATTGCATAAGTCATTTTAAGGGTCAATTTTTAAAGAAAAGTTTCCGTCCCCTTTAAAATTGCATAAGTCATTTTAAGGGCCATTTTTAGAAAAAAGTTTCCGTCCCCTTTAAAATTGCATAAGTCATTTTAAAGGACATTTTTGGAGAAAAGTTTCTGTCCCCTTTAAAATTGCATAAGTCATTTTAAGGGACATTTTTGGAGAAAAGTTCCCGTCCCCTTTAAAAAAATGCATAAGTCATTTTCAAGGGTCATATCCTTTCCGTCCCGAAAAGGCATAGTCACTTTCAGAGAAATTGTCATTTTTGTCTCAACAACAATATGCCCATCCCATAATTTCCCCCACAAACATACAACAACTTATCCTAGGAAATGCTAGCATGCACTTAACTGCGCCAAAATGACTAGTCGAACCTAAGGTACAAGTAGTTTATGCATGGACCATGGGCAACATACTTTGATTTTGGGAAGTTTAGCTAGGCATGTCCAAATGAGGCAATGAGCACATACTCACGTCCCTAATGGTCCCAATGACACAAAAATGAGGTCAATTTCATGAAATCGTGTCAAGAAATGCGAAGATCTCAAATGGCATGGACAAGAACCCTAGGCCTAGGAAAGACGTGCAAGGCTTAAATGTGAGTAGGAAGAATGCTTACCCCGTCGCCATGGCACAAGTGAATTGTAAGAGACTTGTAGAAACCCGCTCCCTCATCCCGGAGATTGATAGCGTAGCCTCGAAAGTTTCGAGCCATGTCTAGCCTCTTCTCTGCCCCTCTAAGATAACCCGCGCGTGCCCGTCCCGCCATGATCAATCCTTGAGGAATCCGAGTAAGAAAATTTGGAAATTGATGGAGTTTTCCCTCTCAAAATCGCCTCTTTTCTCTCTATTTTCTCGTCTGAGTTCGAATAGATTGGGGCAACCATCCGTATGGATGCCTTTTGAAAAAAGAAGGAGACGCCCTCTTAAGCCGTACGGATGGTTTGGGCAAAGAAAAATCTCAGCCTAAAATTACCCTTGTGCCCCTCGCACCTTGAGCAAGATTTTTTCCCCAAGATTCGGAAATGCCCCCTTTGGCTCATGCAACTTGAATTGAACCTAGAAAATTTAGGTTCCCAAAGTCATCACAGGCAGTCCTAGTGACGTAAGCCCAGCTTTATGAAATTAAATATGGCCGTCCTCGACATAAGCCCAGTTAAAATTTGGAATTTGAAATGGTCTTTTGCTTAATGCTTATTCTGGCCGTCCTCGACGTAAGCCTAGTTAAAATTTGGAATTTGAAATGGTCTTTTGCTTAATGCTTATTGTGGCCGTCCACGACGTAAGCCCAGTTAAAATTTGGAATTTGAAATGGTCTTTTGCTTAATGCTTATTGTGGCCGTCCTCGACGTAAGCCCAGTTAATATTTGGAATTTGAAATGGTCTTTTGCTTAATGCTTATTATGGCCGTCCTCGACGTAAGCCCAGTTAAAATTTGGAATTTGAAATGGTCTTTTGCTTAATGCTTATTATGGCCGTCCTCGACGTAAGCCCAGTTAAAATTTGGAATTTGAAATGGTCTTTTGCTTAATGCTTATTGTGGCCGTCCTCGACGTAAGCCCAGTTAAAATTTGGAATTTGAAATGGTCTTTTGCTTAATGATTATTGTGGCCGTCCTCGACGTAAGCCCAGTTAAAATTTGGAATTTGAAATGGTCTTTTGCTTAATGCTTATTATGGCCGTCCTCGACGTAAGCCCAGTTAAAATTTGGAAATTGAAATGGTCTTCTGCTTGATGCTTATTGTGGTCGTCCCGACGTAAGCCCATTAGCTATGACTTAGAATAGTCATTATAGGCTAGAGCCTTTGTCCCGGCAGTCCTTAGAGGGACGTAAGACCAGTTTTCCCGTCAATCTCCCCAAAGATGGAGTTGACCCCGGTCAAGCTATGACTTAGAATAGTCGTTATAGGCTAGAGCCTTTGTACCGGAAGTCCTTAGAGGGACGTAAGACCAGTTTTCCCGTCAATCTAAGAAGTTGGTCAAGCTTAGACTTAGAATAGTCGTTATAGGCTAGAGCCTTTGTCCCGGCAGTCCTTAGAGGGACGTAAGACCAGTTTTCCCATCAATCTCCCTAAAGATGGAGTTGATCTCGGTCAAGCTATGACTTAGAATAGTCGTTATAGGCTAGAGCCTTTGTCCCGGCAGTCCTTAGAGGGACGTAAGACCAGTTTTCCCGTCAATCTCCCCAAAGACGGAGTTGACCCCGGTCAAGCTATGACTTAGACTAGTCGTTATAGGCTAGAGCCTATGTCCCGGCAGTCCTTAGAGGGACGTAAGACCAGTTTTCCCGTCAACCTCCCCAAAGATGGAGTTGACCCCGGTCAAGCTATGACTTAGAATAGTCGTTATAGGCTAGAGCCTTTGTCCCGGCAGTCCTTAGAGGGACGTAAGACCAGTTTTCCCGTAAATCTCCCCAAAGATGGAGTTGACCCCGGTCAAGCTATGACTTAGAATAGTCGTTATAGGCTAGAGCCTTTGTCCCGGCTGTCCTTAGAGGGACGTAAGACCATTTTTCCCGTCAATCTCCCCAAAGATGGAGTTGACCCCAGTCAAGCTATGACTTAGAATAGTCGTTATAGGCTAGAGCCTTTGTCCCGGCAGCCCTTAGAGGGACGTAAGACCAGTTTTCCCGTCAATCTCCCCAAAGACGGAGTTGACCCCGGTCAAGCTTAGACTTAGAATAGTCGTTATAGGCTAGAGCCTTTATCCCGACAGTCCTTAGAGGGACGAAAGACCAGTTTTCCCGTCAATCTCCCCGAAGATGGAGTTGACCCCGGTCAATCTTGGACTTAGAATAGTCACCATAGGCCGTCCCCGACGTAAGCCCAGTAAAAATCTGTCCCGTGTAAGTCAACCCTCTCCTATAGAGTCAAGTTGACCGTATCCCCAGCAAGTCAACCCTCTCCCATAGAGCCAAGTTGACCATGTCTCGCCTCTGACCCCTAGAGTCATGCCTCCTTGCGGATCTAAGTAACCCCGCGTACCTCCGAACTACGTTAGGCTTGATTCCCCGCGAACGGGATACGTAGGAATCCTATACCACTAGGTCCAGTCATGCAACCAAAATCGGTTAAAGCCGTCGTCCCGTCAGATTGGGATGCTTATTTCTATCGACAACCCCGCTCCTTCGAAGCAACGTTGCCGAGGGGCTCTGTAAGTACCCCAATCTGAAACCGACCTATCTTAGAGGTAGCCTTAGCACCGTTTCAGGGATAAGCTAATAGGCCAGGACCTCCCTAGGATAAGCTATAAATACCAGGACTACTCTGGAATAAAATTGGAAAAATCCAGAAGCTCGCCAGGCTGAGCAGTACGGATGCTTTGGGTACTAGAGGGGCCTAGCCGTACGGCTGGTTTGGGCACCCTCAGTCCCTATAAATAGAACCCCTTGCTGATCATTTCAAAGGCGGGGGAGAAACATTAGAACTAAGGTTACTCTGTCGAATTCACCTCAGAATAGTATGAGTAAGAGTGAACAAAGAGTGAAGGAGAGAAAGGAAGATTGGCCTAAACCAAGATAGGTAAAGCCACCTTCCCCCTCCCTTCTCTTCATTAAGAACTCTATTTATCTTTGATCTTGTTATTTATTGTTGATCTTTACATTCTTGCAAGTCTTGTCCATTCAAGCAATATACATATATCTATTATTATTTATATTTCCTAGTCCGAGCCATGAGATGATCAAAGGTGCCCTCCATACTTTGTGTGGAAAAGGTTCAAACCTAGTTGATTGTTCATTTACATTCTTATCATGATGATGCTCTTGTTGTTCATTTTGCTCATTTTAAGCTATGATGATCATGTTGAGGATAAAGTCTCAATCTTTATCCTCATCACCTTGATCTAGCCCAAAATTCCCAAGTTTGGGTAATAAAGATCCAATCTTTATGGTTTGTTCTTGTCCTTAAAGGATTAATCTTGCCTAGTAGAGCCATTTTGATGGTAAAGTTTCAATCTTTACTCATCAAATGGTCACTATGGCTCAAAAGGGCATATTGGCCACCTTTTTCATGTTTCTCCCATGATTGCCTTTGATCATGCCCAAACTCTTGTTTTGGGAGGTTCTTTGATGATCAAATGGCATAGGAATGAGTTGTTAATGTTGTTTTGTGTTGGAATAACAAACTGGAATCAGAACAGTTTGGTCCATTTCAAGCAGAATGCTCTGTTTCTGCCTGGAACTGGACTGTTGCTTGAACAAACTGTAAATTCCCAGGAGTGGTCTCCCCATCCGTACGGCTACTTTGGCCGTATGGGGAGATTGACCATTTTTCCCTTTTGTCTTCTGTTTTCTTGTCAAACAAACCCCTTTTCAATTGAAAAGATAAATAAAAAGTTAAAACAAAGATTTTCCGTTAAAACACACACACACACATGCACTTTTGTTAACTAACAAGGGAGACTCGGCTTTGTCCGAGGCAACTTGGGAGGACGTAAAAACTCTTCCCAAGTTGTAACCTGATCTCCGAACCTTTGAACTCAAACCTTTTTCATTTTGTTGGGTTTAAAATTAACAAAATGTGGGGACTCCGTTAAATTGGTCCGGTTCCCGCGTTTGGTATTTTGCCCTTGAAACGTGCTCGTGTTTTTTTTTGGGGCGGGATCCTTACAACTGTCCCAGCCGTACGACTACTTTGGCCCTGAAAGAATTGATGATTTCTTGTTGGAAGTTTGGCTTTATGATCCTATTCATTCAAAGCCCCATCCCAACCACATCATAAATACCCCAGACATTTGCCCTCCTTTGGCTCATGCAAACATGATTTTTTTGGCCTAGAAAATAATAAGGTCCCCTCATAAAAAAAAAAAAAAAAAACCGGCGGTCCCAATGCGACGTAAGTCCATTTGTTGCCATTGCCCTTATGTGAAAATATACCAGGCCGTTTGTAAGCCCGTTTTTTGCCTAAAAATAGCCGGCAGTTTGTAAGCTCGTTTTTGCGTAGAACACCTTAGGCCGTCCTTGACATAAGCCCAGTAGAACTTTGTCCCCCAGAGTGGTCACCTTAGGCCGTCCTTGATATAAGCCCCGTAAAGTATTTGTCCCCCAGAGTGGTCACCTTAGGCCGTCCTTGACATATACCCCGTAAAGTATTTGTCCCCCAGAGTGGTCACCTTAGGCAGTCCTTGACATAAGCCCCGTAAAGTATTTGTCCCCTAGAGTGGTCACCTTAGGAAGTCCTTGACATAAGCCCCGTAAAGCCTCTGACCCCTGAGAGTCATGCCCGTTTCCCTAGGAGAGGATGACAGATATCCACCTAGTCCTTAGGTACGAGTAGCCTTATAATTTTTCACCCTTTTCGAACTACGTTAGGCTTGATTCCCCGCAAATGGGATACGTAGGAATCCTATACCTCTAGGTCCAGCCATGCAACCAAATCGTCAAAGCCGTCTTCCCATCAGATTGGGATGCTTATGTTTATCGACAACCCCGCCTTTCCAAAGCGACGTTGCCGAGAGGCTCTGTAAGTACCCCAATATGAAATCGACCAACTTAGAGGAACTCTTAGCACCATTCAGGGACAAACTAATGGGCTGGGACCTCACTAGGATAAACCTAAAATTCTAGGACTTCTCTGGAATTAAAATTAGAAAAATCCATAAGCTCGCCAGGCTGAGCCGTACGGATGGTTTGGGTACTAGAGGGGAAAATCCATACGGATGGTTTGGGCACCCTCAGTCCTTATAAATTGGACCCCTGGGTGATCATTTCAGGGGGGGGAGAAAATCGTTTTAGAAAGCAAAAGCTCTTCAGGAATCATATCAGAATAGAATGATCAACATATTTGAGTGAAAAGAGAGAAAGAAGATAGGTCTTAACCAAAATTGGTGAGGCCTCCTTCTCCCCATCTTCTCTTCATCTCTATATTATATATTTTACTTCAATGTCTTTTATTTCTTGTTAATAATATACACTTGGAACCAAACTTTGAAATCCATGGTGCCCTTCATGTTCTATGTATGATGGTGGGTTACAAACCTAAGGATAGCCTAAGGCTTGTTATGATTTATATATCTTTGATTTATTGTCTTTACATTTATGCACCCTTACATTGTGTCTTTAAATTTATGTCATTTACTTTAAAGCCTTTGCATTTATGTTAAATAAATGAGGAAATGATCAAGTTTAGGTGATAAAGTTGCAATCTTTATCATCCAAACTATGAGTCAACCTCAATAATGTCCCTTTGATGATAAAGGTTCAATGTTTATCCATCAAAGGTTGATTTTTTTGATGTCCCAATGCCCTTCCTTGGAAGAATCATCCATTTAGATGTTAAAGTTCCCATCTTTAACCATCTAAATGGTGATCTTGGCTCAAAGGCCATGTCCATCACCTTTTCTCAAGTATTCCCCAATGATTGCCTTGATCACACCTAAAATCCTAGTTTTGGTGTCTAATCTAGTGATTAATGGCATAGGAATTATTTGATTTATGTTTTGTTGTAAGAAAATAACTGAAAATGATCAAACAGTCCAGTTTCCAACAGAATGCTCTGTTTCTTCTTGGAACTGGACTGATTCCTGGGAATCTGTTAAAATTCCCAGGAAGACCCTCTATAGCTGTACGGCTACTTTGTCCAGGGGTACATTTCTAGTTCAGTCACCTCTAATCCAAAATGTTTACGAAATAACCCTTTCTGTTAAAACTCTAACTGTTTTTGGTTAAAGTCGGTCTCTCCCATTTTTCCAAGAAACACACACACACAGTTGCACAATTTTGAAAAACTCTAGGGAGACTCGGTTTTTCGAGGCACTTTGGGTGAACTACCGGTTGAGTTCTTCCCACAGTGTAACCTGACCTCCGAATCCTTTATCTCTAACCTTTTTTCGTTAAGTTTGGGTTTAAAGTTAAACTAACGTGGCGACTCAGTCTTATGTGAAAATAAGGATTACCGTGTTTGATTCTCGAGGGAACCCTTCCATTTTCCCGTGGGTATCCTACACATGGCTGAAAGTTGCTCGAGAGACATGGTGTTGATGTTGCCGGTCATGGTTGTTGTTGGAGCTGTTGGAGTAATCACTTCATGAACTAACCGATTCGCTGAATCCCGGTAGACTCTGTAAGTACCAATTGGACCTATATTGCAGAAGAGGCCCTTGTCAGTCTTGAGTAACACTTTCGGTCCATGAGGAGGTTTAGAACACACAGTGGGCACACGACTCAAACCACATAAGAAAAAGACTCTTTTTTTTATAAGTCGGGGGGACGGAGTCCCGTTTGAGTTTCTAAGGAAATAATGGAATCGTCACACTAGTATATAGACCTTCTCGCGGTCCCATATACTCATCGGATTCCATCACGCTTGTGAATCCTATACATGTCAGGATTAAACTAAATTAATGTAGTAAAGCATACATGCGGGGATGGATTTTTATTTTTGTCCATAATAACCACTTGGCATGTATGTTTTGAAGACATTAGTTTAGGGAAATCTCGGCACATGAAAACCGACTTAGTCACGGAGTGTTAGACCCTAACTAGAATTGTGTTGGCTTGTGCTCGGCTAATGAGAGGCTTAAGGTCACCCCCTACATGTAGTCATGAACTACGCCACGGGTTGAGGTTTACCGCTTTGAAAGAGTCAAGGTCGGGTGGAGCTTGAAACTTCCTAGGACGGGCCTCGACGGGTTTGGGGTTACGAACTTGTGCGACTCGATAGTGAGCAATTTATGGGAATTTGTGCATGTAGTGTGAGCTCCAACATGTGACAAAACATTTTTTACTTTTTTTTTGAAAGAAAAGCAAATAAGCACGTAATTACAACTCTCGAATCACCCGTGTGACCGATAAAAAACACAAAACAAATCAGTTTAAGAGGTCCAAATCAGTCCTTGATGCAGGCAACTGTGCCCATACCCTAATCATTCTGCTCTGTTCTGAAGCTGTTCCTATTTTGGAAAACCACCCAGAAGCGCGCGCCTCTGGCCTGTCTTGTGGGATGCGCGCGCATGGCGCAGAGTCTATGGGAGGCGCCCGCTTCTGGGTAAACCTGTCAGATTGTCAGACTTTGGACTCAGGGGATTGCCCTGGTCCTGAATATTCGTTGTAACCCCTGCAGAAATGATTAGCGTAGAAAAAATGAAGAAGAATAGGAAGAACATATGGAAGGCGGGCGATTCTGGTCTTTGGTGTGGGACGCGCGCGCCTTAGGCCAAGAAGGCCAGAGGCGCACGCTTCCCCCATCAGAGACCAGAATGCCCAAAAAAATATAGACTTTGAACAGAAATGCAAGTTTAGCCCTCAAACGTCGCCAGCAGAGTCGCCACTGTAGATACCCCAGGAGGGCATGGCTTGGCTAGAGCGCGTGTGTTATTCCTAGGATGTCTATTTGGAGTTTTATTTGTTTAGAGTCGCCTCCTATGTTTTAAAGGAACATAAGAAAAACCTAATATTTAGCCTAAGTTTGATTACAATAACAGAGATTCTTGTTATGAGGTTCGGGGGTTAGGTTACGAGATGGGAATTACTTCAACACCCATCTCGCCCGACTAATGTCGGTCTTGCTTGTTCAAAGTCTACATATAATAAAATTTTCTTCCTATTCTTGATGATAAAAGGGGGTTTTAAAAGGTGTTTTGGAATGTAGGGAGATAACTCCTTGACTAGCTTCAATGAAGTGAAGTAGTCATTGGTGTCATCTCCCAAAGTGATTTGGGTGATTGCACGTTTGATGAAATAAAACAGAAGAAAAGAGATGAAGTAGAGAAGAAGAGGAGAAATAGAGTTTTACCTAAACTTCAAGTGACTAACACTTCTTGATGAATTACATTGGAAAATGCCTTAGAAATGATTTGTGTATAGTTTTTGTAAGTAGAATTTTTGGTCCCTTGAAATGGTGGATTAGGGGGGTTTTTATAGTTGAAAACCATATGTTTTTGGTGCCAAAACTCAGTCACCAAGAAATCTTTCCCGGGCAAATCATGTAAAAATGAGCAAGGGAGAGATTCTTTAACAGAAATCTGTAACTGACGCCCAGAGGCACACGCTTCCTACCTCGGAGGCGGAAGGCGCGCGCGTCAGGCTCCTATAGTCGGAGGCGCGCGACTCAGAAACGCACTTTTTGACAGAATAGACTAGGAAGTCAGCCCTGTTATTCAGTTTAGTCCCTGGACTTAACGGAGTCAGTCAGGAACTTAACGGAAGTGACAAAAACTAACAAAAAATAATTAAAATAGGGAGAAACACAAAATCAAATGTACAATCGGGGTGAGCGGTCCATGGCGGGGTGTCTACACCTTGTTCCAAACAAGTACCCATAAATCTAACATGATCAACCCATGATCATTTAGCCTTTATACTAGTACCAAACAAGTACTAGGGACGGATATTATTATAAGTAAACATGAACAACAATAATAATCAAAACATCTCTTTATTAATATGAATAAAATGATAACAAACAACGTTTTACAAACGTGCCTAGGGCACCAATACTAACAATTTCCCACTTGCCCTAGGCTCAATCTCCCATGTATCTAATACCCATGGACCTAACATGACCATCATGTTTAGCTTGTGGAAGTCCCTTTTTCAGCGGGTCTGCAACGTTATCAACAGTAGGTACTCTGCATATATTAACGTCTCCCATATCCACGATTTCTCGAATGATATGGAAATGTCTGAGTATGTGTTTGGATTTCTGATATGCCCTTGGTTCCTTTGCTTGAGCAATAGCACCATTATTATCATAATAAAGGTGTATTGGGTTGGCAATATTAGGAACCACTTCAAGTTCACCAATGAACTTCTTAATCCAAACAGCTTCCTTTGCAACATCTGATGCAGCAATATACTCAACCTCAGTTGTAGAATCATCGGTTGTACTCTGCTTGAAACTCTTCCAGCTTACAGTTCCACCATTTAAAATGAACACAAAACCTGATTGCGATCAACAATCATCTCTGTCGGTTTGGAAGCTTGCATCTATGTAACCATTTACAACATGATCATCTTCCATTCCTCCATAGATAAAAAATGAATCTTTAGTCCTTCTCAAGTACTTAAGAATCGCTTTTACATCCATCTAGTGTGTCTCACTAGGGTCGGACTGATATCTGCTTGTCATGCTCAAAGCATAAGATACATCCGACCTAGTACATATCATGGCATACATGACAAATCCAATTGCCGAAGCATATGGAATCTCACTCATGTTCTCACGCTCATCTTTTGTCTTAGGACATTGAGTCTTGCTTAGAGAAACTCCATGTAACACTGGCAAGATCCCCCTCTTAGAATTTTCCATGCGAAATCTTCTAAGGACCTTGTCAATGTATGTACTTTGGCTTAAACCAATTAGCTTCCTTGATATATCTCAATAGATCTTAATGCCAAGGATATATGCGGCCTTACCCATATCTTTCATTGTGAAACACTTTCCTAACCAAGTCTTTACAGACTAAAGTGTTGGAATGTCATTTCCAATGAGTAATATGTCATCCACATATAAAATAAGGAATAACACAATTCTCCCACTAATCTTATTGTATACACTGTTGGGTTTCGTAGTAACATGCGCAGCGGAATATAGCACTTAAAATTTTATGAAACCCAAAGCCCATAGATCCATTCATATGATTAAATCATATACAATAATATGAATACTAGAAAAACTAACCCTTGATGACTTTGAATTTGGTCTTTGATCTTGGTGGAGAACTTGAAGCTTTGATCACAAAAGTAAGAACACAAACTTTAAAGATGATAAGCTTCACCCTCTAGCGGTATCCACACCATGAACGAATATCAAGAACACTTGATCTTGGTTGCTAGACCAAAATTATGAAACACGTTTCACAATCAATATGAACTATATGGAATTTTGTTTGTGTATTATTTTGTTCCTCAATCTAGGATGTCTTAGAACAAAATAAAACTCTCTCAAATTCTTTGGAGACTTGCACAAAAGCTATGATATGATTCTGGCCGAATTTGGCTGTTTATATACAAGTTAGACCTATTCCAAATAGGAAACTTGTGTCTAAACCCGTCCAAAATTCTTTTCCAAATTAAATTAGGAAACCAGTCTCGACATGGTGTGCGGCAGCCCAAACAGCTTGTGCGGTCGCACATCTATCGGGAAGGTTTCTGGTACTTTCTGAGCCAAACTGTGCGGCCGCCCAAGCCATTATGTGCGGTCGCACACTTTCCCCAAATTTTCCTATACCAATTTCCAATATAGTCCTTATTTAAGATTCGTTCTATTGTGTGTGACCCTCTAGGATTATACTAAGTTGGCAATGGGCTTAAACATGAATCCATAAGATATGATTAGGTTCTAGCAAACCGTCATACCTAACCAAATAGTATAACTAGATACAAGTTTGCATTCCTTTAGAATATGTCATAATCCCTTTGTCCACGATGTCATTGAACACAAGTCATGGTCAACAAGTCAACTTGTTTTGTTCAATACTTTCTCGATTCCGAATATGTTGATAATCCAAATGACATTGATCTAATCAATTCATTTGAGTCCGGCCAAACATTTTCATCAACATCATTCCTACGAGAGGCCCAAGCTTGACATCTCTCTGAAGAGGGACAAATCCATTTAGCTTATTATTCTTCCCTACGTGAATCCGATTATGCCAATCATACCCTTTATAACTTCCCGGTTAAAGGTAGCGTTTGAATATGTCAAACATAATGTTCATCAAGTGGAAGACTATAATAACTTCATGTCTAAGGATTCAAATGACATAACTAATATGAGATATACGTACGACATAGACCATGACATAAATCTCATACAACGGGTCATGTCCAGTACATTGTTCCAAACAAGTACCCATAAATCTAACATGATCATCCCATGATCATTTAGCCTTTATACTAGAGCTTAACAAGTAGTAGGGACGGTGATTATTATAAGTAAACATGAACAACAATTATAATCAAAACATTTCTTTATTGATATGAAATAAATGATAACAATTACAACGTTTATTAAACGTGCCTAGGGCACCACTACCAATAATCTCCCACTTGCCCTAGGCCCAATCTCCCATGTATCTAATACCCATGAACCTAACATGACCTTCATGTTTAGCTTGTGGAAGTCCCTTTGTTAGCGGGTCCGCGACATTGTCATCAGTAGGTACTCTGCATATATTTACGTCTCCCCTATCAACGATTTCTCGAATGATATGAAAATGCCTAAGTATGTGTTTGGATTTCTTATGTGCTCTTGGTTCCTTTGCTTGAGCAATAGCACCATTATTATCGCAATAAAGGTCTATTGGATTAGCAATGCTAGGAACCACTTCAAGTTCAGTAATGATCTTCTTAATCCAAACAGCTTCCTTTGCAGCATCTGATGCAGCAATATACTCAGATTCTGTTGTAGAATAAGCGGTTGTACTCTTCTTGGAACTTTTCCAGCTTACAGCTCCACCATTTAACATAAACACAAAACCCGATTGCGATCGACTATCATCTTTGTCGGTTTGGAAGCTTGCATATGTGTAAGCATTTACCACAAGATCATCTTCCATTCCTCCATATACCAAAAACGAATCTTTAGTTCTTCTCAAGTACTTAAGAATCGCTTTTACAGCCATCCAGTGATTTTCACCGGGGTCGGATTGGTATCTACTTGTCATTCTTAAAGCATAAGATACATCCGGCCTAGTACAAATCATGGCATACATGATGGACCCAATTGCCGAAGCATATGGAACATCATTCATTTTCTCACGCTCATCTTTTGTCTTAGGACATTGAGTCTTGCTTAGAGAAACTCCATGTAACACTGGTAAGGTTCCTCTTTTAGAATTTTCCATACGGAATCTTCTAATGACCTTATCAATGTATGTACTTTGGCTTAAACCAAGTAGCCTCCTTGATCTATCTCTATAGATTTTAATGCCAAGTATATATGCAGCTTCACCCATATCTTTCATTGGGAAGCATTTTCCTAACCAAGTCTTTACGGACTGAAGTGTAGGAATATCGTTTCCAATGATTAATATGTCATCCACGTATAAAATAAGGAATAGCACTATTCTCCCACTAATCTTCTTGTATACACAAGGCTCATCTTCGTTTTGATGAAACCAAACTCATTGACCGATTCATCAAAACGGAGATTCCAACTCCTTGAAGCTTGCCTCAATCCATAGATGGATCTCTGCAATTTGCATACCTTAGAATCTTGTTCAAAACCTTCTGGTTGTGTCATATACACATCCTCTTACAGTTTTCCATTTAGGAAAGCGGTTTTGACGTCCATTTGCCATATTTCATAGTCATGATATGCGGCAATGGCAAGCAAAATTCTTATAGACTTGATCATTGCTACAGGTGAAAAGGTTTCATCATAGTCAATACCATGAACTTGCCTATAACCCTTCGCTACAAGTCTAGCTTTGTAAGTATGCACATTCCCATCCATGTCAGTCTTCTTCTTGAAGACCCATTTGCATCCTATGGTTTTTACACCTTCGGGTGCATCAATCAAATTCCAAACTTGATTGTCTTTCATGGATTGCAATTCGGATTCCATGGCTCCAAGCCACTTGTCCGAATCAGGAGAAGACATCGCTTCTTGGTAGGTTGTCGGTTCATCATTCTCAATGATTTCCACCTCATTACTATCCGTTACGAGAAATCCATATCTCTCGGGCTCGGATCGTAACCTACTAGATTGCGAGTTTCTTGTGTATTTTGAACAGGTTTCACAACTCCTTGTGGTTCTTGTTCTTGTTCCACTATTGGTTCAATGTCATTTTCTAGGTCTCGAATCTCTTCAAGATTTATTTTACTCCCACTGATTTTTTTGGAGAGAAACTCTTTCTCTAGAAAGACACCAGTTCGGGCAACAAAAACTTTGTTGTCCTCACGGTTGTAAAAGTAATATCCTCTTGTTTCCTTTGGATATCCCACGAAAATACATTTGTCAGATTTGTGTGCAAGTTTGTCAGAGCAAGTCTTTTGACATAGGCCTCGCAACCCCAAATCTTCATGAAAGATAAACAAGTTTTCTTTCCGCTCCACATCTCATATGGAGTCTTTTGAACCGATTTAGTTGGAACACGATTTAGTGTGAATGCGGCGGTTTCTAGAGCGTAACCCCAAAAGGATATTGGAAGATCAACTTGACTCATCATTGATCGAACCATGTCTAACAAAGTCCGATTTCTCCTCTCGGACACACCATTCCATTGTGGTGTTCCGGGTGGAGTCAATTGTGAAACTATTCCACAATTCTTTAGATGATCATCAAATTCATGACTCAAGTATTCTCCACCTCGATCCGATCGAAGTGCCTTAATACTTTTGCCAAGTTGTTTTTCTACTTCATTTTGAAATATCCTAAATATCTCAAATGCTTTACTTTTATGTTTCATTAGGTAAACATACCCAAATCTACTATAATCATCCGTGAAGGTTATGAAGTATTGAAATCCTCCCCTAGCATTGCTACTTAATGGTCCGCATACATCAGAATGTATCAACCCCAATAAGTCGCTTGCCCTTTCACCTAGCTTGGTAAAAGGTGTCTTAGTCATTTTTCCAAGGAGACACGACTCACAAGTATCATATGACTCAAGGTCACATGAACCCAAGAGACCGTCCCCATGGAGTTTTGAGATACGCTTCTCATTAATATGACCAAGACGGCAATGCCACAAATAAGAATGATTTACATCATTAGGTTTAGATTTCTTATTTATATGATAGACATTTTCATTATTTTCATTCTTGACATCCAAGACATAAAGGCCATTAAATGAATTAGCAATACCATAAACCACATCATTTAAATAAATAGAAAATTTCTTATTCTCAATAAGAAACTTAAAACCTTCATTATCCAAACAAGAAATTGAAATAATATTTCTACTTAAATCCGGAACATAATAACAATTGTTCAAAACAAGAATTAATCCGGAAGGTAAAGTGACTTCATAAGTCCCTACGGCTAATGCAGCAACTCTTGCTCCATTCCCCACGCGTAGGTCTACTTCACCGTCTTTAAGTAGTCTTCTATTCTTTAGACCCTGCACATTTAAAAAATGTGAGAACCACATCCGGTATCCAATACCCAAGAATCAGTGGTAGAAAAGAGAATATCTATCATATAGATACCTGAAGTCGACGCAGCCTTGCTGCTCTTCTTCTTCTTTTGCTCTTCCAAGAAAGCCTTGCAATTTCGTTTCCAATGACCAATTTCTTGACAATGGAAACAGATTTCATCCTTTTGTGAATCGGGTTTTGCCTCAGAAGCCTTGGCAACCTTTGCCTTGCTTATCTTGGGTTTGACAACTTTTTTACCCTTTCCTTTGGCATTAGCCTTCTTCCTATCATGAACCAAGAGCATGGGAGAACCTTTCTCCGCAATCTTCATCTCCGCAGTTTTAAGCATCCCATGCAACTCGGAGAGATTCTTATCCATTCCATGCATGTTATAATTCATCACAAACTGATTATAACTTTTAGGTAATGAATTAAGAATGAGATCAGTGGCTAACTCCAATGGAATTAGATAGCCAAGTTTCTCAAGGTGCTCTACATAACCTTTCATTTTCAGCATGTGAGGACTCACTTGTTGCCCTTCATTCATTTTGCAAGTAGTGAATACAACAATGGTCTTGTACCTCTCTTGCCTAGCTTGCTCTTGAAAAATGGCTCTTAACTCCACGCCTATCTCATAGGCTTCCAAATATTCCAAACTTTGTTGGAGTTTTGAGCACATGGTAGCAAGCATGAGACAGCTTACATCTCTAAAATCATTACGATGTTTCTTGTAACTGTCTCTTTCTGCCCTAGGGGCAGTAGGTTCTGGTTCAGCAGGAAGTGGCCCATCGAGAATGTACAACTTATCTTCTTGCCTAAGAACAATTCTTATGCTACGGATCCAATCCATAAAGTTAGTACCATTCTCTTGGAGCTTATCCTTCTCAAGGATCGATCGCAACGAAATTGATTGAGTGTTAGCAGTCATTGTCTACAAATATGCAAAATTTCCAAAATTTAATAAGTGCCGGTTTTCATTAAAGAAATAAACAATGTATTTTTCAAACAAAATACTCCCACTAAATTATATAACCTTCACATACATCCAATGCATAATATAATTTAATTGGGCTAAGATCCCACTTTAATTTAACTTTTGAGTCCATGGAGGCGGACTGCTCAAAACTAAATTAATTAGGTAGACAATCATGTCAATCATATCCCATATGATTCTTAGATTCTTTCATGAGATTCCTTGAGAAATCCAATTTCAAAAGGCATGTTTAATCTCATCTTTTGCCTAGGCCCAAAACTGTTTTGACGCCTAATTAGGTTCAACCATTTTAAACGTAGAGGAACCATTCAATTTAATGCAACTTGTGGAGGCAAGCCCACATTGAATTAATGAACCTCATCTTGCTCATACATGAATAAAATTAATGCACCTCGCGGGGGCGAACCCACATCAAAATCTCCCATGTATAAACAAGTGTTTTAATCATGGCATAGCAAAAAGAGCTTAAAACTTTCTTTGAAGGTTCATCACATATAGCATACAACACATTTATGAGCACATAATATAAACATGTTACGCATCAAGTTTAGCCACTAAATTAATCTCCATTAATTTAAGCATAATATTTATGTGTCATTAGTTTCTCTATAATTATGATGATGAGACTATTTCAACTTTGGTTATTATCTCCAAATCAAGACAACAAGAAGTGCGGCCAAAACTAAGCCATCAGGCATCCACAATTCCGCACTAATTCAAGAAACCAAGAAAGTAGTCCATGTGGCCGAAACTAAGCAATAGATGATCTCGATGAACGTAGGCCAATTGCATCCACAATTCCACATGGATCTCCAATCATTGAATCAAGAACTTTGTTTCTCAATTTTAGCAATTATAAACTCTTAATAATTCTAACTTTGTTTTATCTTGAAACTTTGATTATGATCAAGTTTGGGAAACACAATCTCGATGAACGCAGATTAGCCATCCAAACCTTGAACCAATCTTAGAGTCACAAGACTAAAACAAATAGGAATGTCAAACCCCAAGATCCACACCCAAACCAACTACTCAAAATCCATTCCAGATCAGCAGGTCGGGCCTGGTTCTGTTATTGGTTTGGTTGGATCTTTTGAAAATTCCAAATCTGATCAAAAGGCAAAAAGAATCAGCATTCTGATTGCATTGTGCGGCCGCCCAAAAATAACTGTGCGATCGCCCAGACATGTGCGGCCGCCCACGTTATTTTGTGCGATCGCACAGGGGGATCAGAAGGCAATTTTAAAGTTCGAAAATTTGTCTCAAAATTGTTTTTCCCCGATTATTAAAACCATGATCCAATCAGAATTAATAATCAAACAATTCAGAATCCATAATAATATTAATTGCGATTGAATCGTGCGATTAAAGTTACAAAACAATAAACCACATAAAATCACATAACACATAAACATCATATAATCTAATATTCATATCATGCTAGTGCACATAAACAATTTATATACACACAACATGATCTAAGTATTGAAATAATCAACATGAACGGGGCTCTGATACCACTGTTGGGTTTCGTAGTAACATGCGCAGCGGAATATAGCATTTAAAATTTTATGAAACCCAAAGCCCATAGATCCATTCATATGATTAAATCATATACAACAATATGAATACTAGAAAAACTAACCCTTGATGACTTTGAATTTGGTCTTTGATCTTGGTGGAGAACTTGAAGCTTTGATCACAAAAGTAAGAACACGAACTTTGAAGATGATAAGCTTCACCCTCTAGCGGTATCCACACCACGAACGAATATCAAGAACACTTGATCTTGGTTGCTAGACCAAAATTATGAAACACGTTTTCACAATCAATATGAACTATATGGAATTTTGTTTGTGTATTATTTTGTTCCTCAATCTAGGATGTCTTAGAAAAAAATAAAACTCTCTCAAACTCTTTGGATACTTGCACAAAAGGTATGATATGATTCTGGCCGAATTTGGCTGTTCATATACAAGTTAGACCTATTCCAAATAGGAAACTTGTGTCTAAACCCGTCCAAAATTCTTTTCCAAATCAAATTAGGAAACCAGTCCCGACATGGTGTGCGGCCGCCCAAACAGCTTGTGTGGTCGCACATCTATCTGGAAGGTTTCTGGTACTTTCTGAGCCAAACTGTGCGGCCGCCCAAGCCATTATGTGCGGTCGCACACTTTCCCCAGATTTCCTTATTTACCAATTTCCAATATAGTCCTTATTTAAGATTCATTTTATTGTGTGTGGCCCTCTAGGATTATACTAAGTTGGCAATGGGCTCAAACATGAATCCATAAGATATGATTAGGTTCTAGCAACCCATCATACCTACCCAAATAGTATAACTAGATACAAGTTCGCATTCCTTTAGAATATGTCATAATCCCTTTGTCCACGATGTCATTGAACACAAGTCATGGTCAACAAGTCAACTTGTATTGTTCAATACTTTCTCGATTCCGAATATGTTGATAATCCAAATGACATTGATCTAATCAATTCATTTGAGTCCGGCCGAACATTTTCATCACATCATTCCTACGAGAGGCCCAAGCTTGACATCTCTCCGAAGAGGGACAAATCCATTTAGCTTATTATTCTTCCCTACGTGAATCCGATTATGCCAATCATACCCTTTATAACTTCCCGGCTAAAGATAGCGTTTGAATATGTCAAACATAATGTTCATCGAGTGGAAGACTATAATAACTTTATGTCTAGGGATTCAAATGACATAACTAATATGAGATATACGTACGACATAGACCATGACATAAATCTCATACAGCGGGTCATGTCCAGTACCTTGTTCCAAACAAGTACCCATAAATCTAACATGATCATCCCATGATCATTTAGCCTTTATACTAGTGCTTAACAAGTACTAGGGACAGTGATTATTATAAGTAAACATGAACAGCAATAATAATCAAAACATTTCTTTATTGATATGAAATAAATGATAATAATTACAACGTTTATTAAACGTTCCTAGGGCACCACTACCAACATACACAAGGTTCGTCTTCGTTCTTGATGAAGCCAAACTCTTTGACCGATTCATCAAAACGGAGATTCCAACTCCTAGAAGCTTGCTTCAATCCGTAGATAGATTTCTGCAACATGTATACTTTAGAATTTTTGTTCAAAACCCTCGGGTTGTCTCATATACACATCCTCTTGTAAGTTTCCATTAAGGAAAGCGGTTTTGACGTCCATCTGCCATATTTCGTAGTCATGATATGCGGCAATGGCAAGCAAAATTCTTATAGACTTGATCATTGCTACGGGTGAAAAGGTTTCATCATAGTCAATACCATGAATCTGCCTATAACCTTTCGCTACAAGCCTAGCTTTGTAAGTATGCACCTTCCCATCCATGTCAGTTTTCTTCTTGAAGACCCACTTGTATCCTATGGTTTTTACACCTTCGGGTGCATCAATCAAGTTCCAAACTTGATTATCTTTCATGGATTGCAATTCGGATTCCATGGCTCCAAACCACTTATCCGAATCAGGAGATGACATCGCTTCTTGGTAGGTGGTCGGTTCATCATTCTCAATGATTCTCCACCTTATCACTATCCGTTATGAGAAACCCATATCTCCCGGGCTCGGATCGTGACCTACGAGATCTGTAAATTACTTATGTATTCTGAACAGGTTCCACAACTGCTTGTGGGACTTGTTCTTGTTCCACTATTGGTTCAATGTCATTTTCTGGGTCTCGAACCTCTTTGAGATTTACTTTACTCCCACTGATTTGTTTGGAGAGAAACTGTTTCTCTAGAAAGACACCAGTCCGGGCAACAAACACTTTGTTATCCTCTCGGTTGTGAAAGTAATATCCTTTAGTTTCCTTAGGATATCCCACAAAAATACATTTATCAGATTTGTGTGCAAGTTTGTCTGAGACAAGTCTTTTGACAAAAGCTTCATAACCCCAAATCTTCATGAAAGACAGACTAGGCTTCTTTCCGCTCCACATCTCATATGGAGTCTTAGGAACCGATTTAGTTGGAACTTGATTTAGTGTGAAAGCAGCGGTTTCTAGCGCATAGCCCTAAAAGGATATTGGAAGATCAACTTGACTCATCATTGATCGAACCATGTCCAACAAAGTTCGATTCCCCCTCTCAGACACACCATTCCATTGTGGTGTTCTGGATGGAGTCAATTGTGAAACTATTTCACAATTATTTATATGATCGTCAAATTCATGACTTAGGTATTTTCCACCTCGATCCGATCAAAGTGCCTTAATACTCTTGCCAAGTTGTTTTTCTACTTCATTTTGAAATATTCTAAATATCTCAAATGCTTCACTTTTATGTTTCATTAGGTAAACATACCCAAATCTACTATAATCATCAGTGAAGGTTATGAAGTATTGAAATCCTCCCCTAGCATTGCTACTTAATGGTTCGCATACATCGGAATGTATCAACCCCAATAAGTCGCTCGCCCTTTCACCAACTTGGTGAAAGGTGTCTTAGTCATTTTTCCAAGAAGACACGACTCGCAAGTATCATATGACTCAAGGTCACATGAACCCAAAAGTCCGTCCCCATGGATTTTTGAGAGACGCTTGTCATTTATATGACCAAGACGGCAATGCCACAAATAAGCATGATTTACATCATTAGGTTTAGATTTCTTATTTATATGATAGACATCTTCATTATTTTCACACTTGACATCCAAGACATAAAGGCCATTAAATGAATTAGCAATACCATAAACCACATCATTTAAATAAATAGAAAATCTCTTATTCTCAATAAGAAATTTAAAACCTTCATTATCCAAACAAGAAATTGAAATAATATTTCTACTTAAATCCGATACATAATAGCAATTGTTCAAAACAAGTATTAAACCAGAAGGTAAAGTGACTTCATAAGTCCCTACGGCTAATGCAGCAACTCTTGCTCCATTTCCCATGCGTAGGTCTACTTCACCCTCTTTAAGTAGTCTCTTATTCTTTAGTCCCTTCACATTTAAACAAAGGTGAGAACCACATCCGGTATCCAATACCCAAGAACTAGTGGTAGAAAGGAGAATATCTATCATTAGATACCTGAAGTCGACGCAGTCCCACTGCTCTTCTTCTTCTTTTGATCTTCCATAAAAGCCTTGCAATTTCTTTTCCAATGACCAATTTCTTGGCAATGGAAACAGATTGCATCATTTTGTGCATCGGGTTTTGCACTAGTAGCCTTGGCAACCTTTGCCTTCCTAATCTTGGGCTTGGCAACCTTTGCCCTACCCTTTCCTTTGGCATTAGCCTTCTTTTCCTCATGAACCATGAGCACAAGAGAACCTTTCTCCACAATCTTCATCTCCGCAATTTTCAGCATATTATGCAACTCAGAGAGATTCTTATCCATTCCATGCATGTTATAGTTCATCACAAAGTGATTATAACTCTTAGGCAATGAATTAAGAATGAGATCTGTGGCTAGCTCCAATGGAATTGGATAGCCAAGTTTCTCAAGGTGCTCCACGTAGCCCTTCATCTTAAGCATGTGAGGACCCACTTGTTGCCCTTCATTCATTTTGCAAGAAGTGAATGCAACAATGGTTTTATACCTCTCTTGCCTAGCTTGCTCTTGAAACATGCCTCTTAACTCCACGCCTATTGGATAGGCTTCCAAATGTTCCAAACTTTGTTGGATTTTGAGCACATAGTCGCGAGCATGAGACAACTCACATCTCTAGAATCATTACGATGCTTTTTGTGATTGTCTCTCTCTGCCCTAGGGGCAGTGGCTACGGGTTCTTCAGGAATAGGCCCATCGAGAATGTACAATTTATCTTCTTGCCTAAGAACTATTCTTCGGCTTCGGATCCAATCCATGAAGTCTGTACCACTCTCTTGAAGCTTATCCTTCTCAAGGATCGATCGTAATAAAATTGATTGAGTGTTGGTAGTCATTATCTACAATTATGCAAAATATTTAATAAGTACCAATTTTCATTTAAATAGATAAACAATATATTTTTTTTCAAAAAATACTCCCACTAAATTATATAACCTTCTTATACATCCAATGTACAATATAATTTAAATGGGCTAAGATCCATCTTTAATTTAATTTCAAATCCGCTATGGCGGATTACACAAAATTAAATTAATTAGGTAGACAACTCTTGTCAATCATATCCAATTTGACTCTTAGATCCTTTTATGAGATTCTTTAAGAAATCCAATTTCAAAAAGCATGTTTTAATATCATCTTTTCCTTAGGCCCAAAACTGTTTTGACGCCTAATTAAGTCAAACCCTTTTAAATGTATGGTCAATGTACCTCTCTCTTTTCGTCCGGTCTTCACTCTTACAAAAATGGGAACTTTTGAGACAGTTGCATGGTGGGATTATATTCGGGTCCGCAGCCCTTTGGTGGAATGGGGTGCTAAGGTTTGGCATCCCAACATCCCTACAAAGGTCAGTGGTTTCTGGTGGAGGGCTATGCACAATGGTCTTCCGGTGGATGCAAAATTGGAGTCTCGGGGCTTCAATATCACGTCTCGATGTGTGTGCTGTCCTGGAGGTGGTCATAGGGAGACTCTTAATCATTTACTTCTACAGTCGGCGATTGCGCAGTCTGTTTGGAGGCATTGGGATAGTCTTTTCCCTTTGACTCATAATTATATTGATTTACATCATTTGTGGACTGTTTGGTTTGGTGGACAGTCAAAGCGCCGATAGGTTGGTTTAGTTCGTATGGGTATTATGCTTTTTACTTGTTGGGAGATTTGGAAAGCAAGGTGTAAATCGATTTTCGAAGGAACTGTTATGAATAGTGCCAAAATTGTGGATGGGGTTAAAAATTCTCTTATTGAGATGTGCTCATTCCTAGTCCCGAAAGGGGCTCCTAGTGGGAATGACCGTGACTTGTTGGAGAGCTTAGGCCTCAAAGAGGCAGAGCATAAGTTTAGGCGGCAGAGGCTGTTGAGATGGGAGCCTTCGCGCTCTCATGTTTTTACTTTGAATACGGATGGTTCCGCGATAAACGGCCAGTGCACGGGTGGTGGTATTATAAGGGATGGTATGGGGACTTTTGTTTGTGCCTTTTCACACTACTACGGAGATGGAACCAACATGAAGGCGGAGATCTTTGCTTTACGTGATGGCCTGCGCTTATGTCATTCTTGGGGTTTACTTTCTGTTCAGGTAAACTCAGATTCTTTAGTAGCTGTGAATATTTTAAAAGGGCGAAATAAGTGTCCGTGGCAATACACGTATGAATTGCGGGAATGTGAAAGTTTGATTGGAGGATATGAGTTACGTCATGTTCTTCGTCAAGCAAATGGGGTTGCGGATAGATTGGCTTTTGAAGCTCATATTCATAAAACGGTTTGGACATATGGATCGTCAAGGGAGCTTCCACGGAGTGTCTTGGAAGCGTTACGTTTTGATGAAAGTGGATACTATGTTGAGCGTCGATAATTATTTGATGTTGTTGGTGTTTGCTGCGGCTTGGTTATGGTGTTTGGTTCTGTGGAATAGTTTCTTGAGTGCAAGGAAGGCATACGGACTCGTTTCGGTTGTAAAAGAGGCACACGGGCCCGTGTCTTGGACTTTTGATGGATCATTGGGGTCATTTGAATTTATTAGGATTGTTCTTTGGTTTAATTTTTTCAGGCTTTTATTTTTTAGATGGTTTTACCTTTTGAGGAGTTGGTTTATTTTTTGGATTTCGAGGTCCGGCTCCATATCCGGCAATGAGTCGGGTGGTTGTCCCCCTCTTGTACTTATATTTTATAATTAATAAAATCATCCCAGGTGCCGCCCTGGTTTCTAAAAAAAAAAATATAAAAAAAAATAAAAATGTACCTCTATAGGGCGAACCCACATTATCTATCTTGCTCATACATGAATAAGATTAATGCACCTCGCTAGGGTGAATGTACATTAAAATTACCCATGTACTAACAAGTGTTTTAATCATGGCATGGCAAAAGGACTTAAAACTTTTATGAAAGTTCATCACCATATAGCATGCAACACATTTATAAGCACATAAGATAAACATGTTGAGCATCAAGTTTAGTCACTAAATTAATCACCATTAATTTAAGCATAATATTTGTGTGTCATTAGTTTCTCTATAATTATGAGGATGAGACTATTTGAACTTTGGTTATCATCTCCAAATCAAGACAACAAGAAGTGCAAATCAAGACAACAAGAAGTGCAGCCGAACTAAGCCATTAGGCAACCACAATTCCACACTAATTCAAGAAACCAAGAAAGTAGTCAATGTGGCCGAAACTAAGCAATAGATGGTCTCGATGAACGTAGGCCAATTGCATTCAAAATTCCACATGGATCTCCAAACTTGAATCAAGAACTTTGTTTCTCAATTTTAGCAATTATGAACTCTTCATAATTCTAACTTCGTTTTATCTTTGAATCTTTGATTGCGATCAATTTTAGGAAACACAGTCTCGATGAACTTAGGCTACCCATCCAAAACTTGATCCAATATCAGAATCACAAGATCAAAAAAATAGAAAAATTAAACCCCGAGATCCGGTCGGACCTCCTTTGGAAAACCAAAATTTTTAAAGTTCCAAAATTTTTGTCTCAAAATTGTTTTCCCCGATTCAATTAGGATTTGGTGTTCTTGGTGATCCAATAACCATGATCATCAAAATCTTGAATAAACAATTTATTCATGAATCTCTAGATTATCAAAACTTTGATCCAATCAAAAATTGATAACCTAACAATTTTAAATCCACCATAATTTTTATTGCGATTGAATAGTCCGATTAAAGTTTATAAAACAATAAACCACATAAAACGCATATAACACATAAACATCATAATCCCAATATTCATATCATTCTAGGAACATAAACAGTTTATATACACACAACATGATCTAGTATTGAAATAATCAACATGAACGGGGCTCTGATACTACTGTTGGGTTTCCAAGTAACATGCGCAGCGAAAAATAGAGTTTAAAATTTTATGAAACCCAAAGCCATAGATCCATTCAAGTGATTATATCAAATACTTTGCATAATGAATACTAGAATACTAACCTTTGATGACTTTGAATTAGCAACCTTGAATTCGGTGGAGGCTTGAAAACTTGATCACGAACACAAAGCTTGAACACGAACTTTGAAGATGATGAGTTTCACCCTCTAGCGGTATCCACACCATGAACGAATATCAAGAACACTTGATCTTGGTTGCTAGACCATATTATGAAACACACTTTCACAATTGTAGAAACTATATGGAATTATGAATTTCTTGATCTTGGATTTCAAATCTCTAATAAAGAATATTGTCTCTCTAAGAGGCTAGGAAAATTATTCTTAATGGCTGGGAAAAAAAACTTAAATAGGTCCTAGTCCTTAACCCTTAAGGACCTAGGAAACCTAAATCTCGTCACCCTAATTAAGGCATGTTTTTTTGTCATAGTATATTTGGCACGGTCGTGCCCTATATCTGGCACGGTCGTGCCAATAGGGTCGACCTTGCCTTCCTCTCGCTGATTATTGGCACGGTCGTGATTTATAATCGGCACGGTCGTGCCTAGCACGGTCGTGCATTATAACCAGTCCGGTCGTGCCAACTGGTTCGAGCCTTCTTCCCTTTTGCCGATTATTGGAACGGTCGTGCCCTATAATCGGCACGGTCGTGCCAAACCAGAAAAGGCTCAAATTTTTATAATTCCAATTCAGTTCTTTAAGATTCGTTCTATTCGTGTGTGACCCTCTAGGTTTACACTGAGTTGGCAATAGGTCCAAACATGAATCCATAAGATATGATTAGATTCTAGCAAACCGTCATACCTACCCAAATAGTGTAACTAGATTCAAGTTCGCATTCCTTCTAGAACATGTCACAATCCTTTTGTCCACGATGTCATTGAACACAAGTCAGGGTCAACAAGTCAACTTGTATTGTTCAATACTTTCTCGATCCCGAATATGTTGATAATCCAAATGACATTGATCCAATTAATTCATTTGAGTCCGGCCGAACATTTTCATCAACATCATTCCTACGAGAGGACCAAGCTTGACATCTCTCTGAAGAGGGACAAATCCAACTCAGCATATTATTCTTCCCTAGATGAATCCTATTATGCCAATGATACCCTTTATAACTACCCGGTTAAGGTAGCGTTTGAATATGTCAAACATAATGTTCATCACGTCGAAGACTATAATAACTACATGTCTAAAGATTCAAATGACATGACTAATATGATTTATATATACGATATAGACCATGATATAAATCTCATAAAACGGGTCATGTCCAGTACCTTGTTTCAAACAATTACCCCTAAATCTAACATGATCATCCCATGATCATTTAGCCTTTATACTAGTACCAAACAAGTACTAGGGACGGAGATTATTATAAGTAAACATGAACAACAATAATAATCAAAACATATCTTTATTAATATGAATAAAATGATAACAAATAGTGTTTTACAAACGTGCCTAGGGCACCAACACTAACAGTGGCATTCTTCGGTAGTGTTGGTGCCCTAGTTGCACCATTCTCCATATGCATGGTTCTTTCCAATCGCCTTCGGCTTGTACCCTTCCAAAGGCTTGACCTTTCCACTTGCCACCAAAGTTTCAAATGCTTTGGCTTGGGTCATTCCTAGGAGAGGAGTAAAAATTCATTTGTCGGTGACACCTTTGTGTCTCCTGAGGGGGGGGGGACTTGAGCTTGTTTTACCGTTGACCTTTGCCTTGTTGCCGGTGAACTTTTGCAAACGGGCCTCGAGTTTGGAAACTTCTTCTTTGTGAATCCTTTCCTCAATAGCAAGACGAGCCTGCCACCAATCATCCTTGTAGCGGGCATCCTTGACAAGTCTATCCATTTGTTCCCTCATGGCTCTTATTATGTTGAATATTCTTTCGTTGGACACGAAAATATTCTCACCCTTGATGTTGTTGCCGTTCAAAGCCATTGGACCTATTAGAAGAACACGGTTGATCTTAGGTTGGCCCCACAAATACCTTTTGAGTTAAATAATTTAACCCACAACCAAGAAAAAGACTCAACCACATAAGGAAAAAAGTCACTTTTTTTTTATTTAAAAAAGTCGGAAGGACGTAGTCCCTTTTGGAGTTTCTAGAAAAACATAGTGGAATCGTCACACTAGTATATAGACCTTCTCGCGGTCCCATACACTCATCGGATTCCACCATGCTAGTGAATCCTACACATGACGGGATTAAACTAAATTAATGTAGTAAAGCATACATGTGGGGATGGATTTTTATTTTGTCCACAATAACCACTTGTTTGTCTTAGAAATGGCATGTATGTTTTGAAAACATTAGTTTAGGGAAATCTCGGCATATGAAAACCGACTTGGTCACGGAGTGTTAGACCCTAACTAGAATGTGTTGTCTTGTGCTCGGCTAAAGAGAGGCTTAAGGTCACCCCCGGCATGTAGTCATGAACTACGCCACAGGCTGAGTTTTACCGCTTCGAGAAAGTTAAGGTCTGGTGGAGCTTGAAACTCTCTAGGATGGGCCTCGACGAGTTTGGGGTTATGAACTTGTGTGACTCGATAGTGAGCAATTCATAGGAGTTTGTGCATGTAGTGTGAGGTCCAACAAAGTGACAAAACACAATTTTTTTAAGAAAGAAAAACAAATAAGCACATATGTACAACTTTTGAATCACCCATGTGACCGATAAAAATGAACAGAAATTAGAAAAAGTTATGTGCAGGTCCGGTGCCCATACACTGTCAATCATTCTATTATGTCTATTATTCTGTTCCGGGGAAATTGCCCAGAAGAGCGAGCATTGGGATGCCGATGTGGGAGGCGCGCGCGTTAGGAGGAGGCGGGCAAAGGCGCCCGATTCTGGGAAGTACCTTCAAACTCAAGGGTTCAAGGGATTGCCTTGACCCGAAATAATAAATTTTTCCCCTGCAGAAACTGTTAGCACAAAAACATGGAATTGAAGGACGAGATGAGAGTCGGGCGATTCTGGTGTATTGGGTCGGATGCGTGCGCCTTAGGCCAAGAAGGCTAAAGGCGCACGCGTCCTACCTTTTCCACTAGAATGCCCAAAAAACAGCAGTCAGAACACCAAAAATAAAGAACGCAAGTTTAACCCTCTATATTATCCCCAGCGGAGTCGCCACTATAAATACCTCGGGAAGAGCCCCACTACTTGGCTAGAGCGGTGGAAGGATCCTAGGATGTCTAATTGATTTTAATTGTTAGAGTCATCACCCACGTTATTAAGGGAACATAAGAAAAACCTAAGAATAGCCTAATTAATGTTACGAAACCAAATATTCGAGAAGAGAAGGGTTCGGGGATTAGGTGACGGAGTGGGAAGTACTTAAACACCCACTCCACCCCGCTTACGCGGGTCTTGCTACTAAAGGTGTTCTAATGTAAAGAGTCCTTCAATTTATTAATAGTGCTAACAACTATATCTAAGGGAAAAGGGGAATTGCAATAGAGAAAAAGATTAATTCTTTTATATATTGATTTGTGCTAAAAGTTACATGTAACAATTATGCTAAACAATTACATTAAGAGATAAATGGTAAATTAAAATAGAGTTTAGAATGTTGGAATGTAACCTTGACCAAACTTCAATAGTGAAGTGGCCTTTTTGGTTGTGTTCCTTTTTAATGGGGATTGCATACAATGACTAGACAAGTAAAATAAGAGAAGAAGAATAAAGTACGTACTTTAGAAAAGAAGAACTTCAAACTTTAACTTGGAGATGGAGTTGTTGTAGAGAAATTGTTGTGCAACACTTTGTGTAGTATTTTTGTAGAGAAATATTGTTGAGAGAATTTGTGTAGAGTTTAGGTGTAGAGAAAGTTGAAGTCCCAAGGTCTAAAATTGAGGTCCTTTTATAAGGTAAAAAAGATGGGGTTTATATAGGTAGAAAATAGAGGAAAATATGGTCTTTCTACCAATAGGAAAATAAAGGAAAATAAAATAAATAAAAGAAAATCAAATAAAATAAAATAAAAAGGAAATATTTTATTTTGATGAAAAGGCTAGAAGTGTGGGATTGGGAGTTATAGAATAAGGGGGGTGAATGTGGAGGTAAAAAGAGGTCTTTGTGAACTTAGAAAAGGAGGGAAAAAACACTACAATCTGTAACTGCCGTACCGGGAGGCGCGCGCTTCCTGCTTCAGCCGCGCATCCCGTAGGCAATGCCAGAGACGCCCGCGGGTAAAAATATGACAGAATTACCCTAAAAGTTAACTCTGTTATGCAGTTTAGTCCAAAACTAACAGAATCAGTTAGGAAATTAACCGGAGTAACATAAATTAACAAAAACAAGTTAAATAAAAATTCTATGTATGCAATTGGGGTGAGCGGTCCAAGGCGGAGTGCCTACAGTACCACTTCTATCTCTAATAATTAATACTGACCAAACCCTTGTTGGTTACAATAAATGAAGCCTAAAATAATAGTCTTATCTCTTATAATTAAAGATTGACCCAAATTTGTTACTATCATAAATTTAAGTGTAATACATTTTTGGTTTATCTTATGTTTAAGAACTTACCAAAATTGTATTGCTATCTTAAACAAAAATGCAATACAACCTGCAGAAATGGAACCAAATAAAAGAATAAAATTGAGATTTTGTATATGTTTGATAAATTTTCAAAATTTGAAACTGGCCAAAAGGTTGAATTTAAAAAGATAATCACGAACAAAATTTATTGTCAACTTGTGCTATGCAAGCTATGATGATATAGCATTCCTATCTTTTATACGGTCTATTTTAAAAACTTTACCAAATATAATTATTACCAGAAATGAATGCAATTATCGTGTATTTCTAAAATTTGTAACATCAATAAAATGAAACCCCTATTATAGGCCAAATTTCCCTATATAACTCGTATGTATATCTACCTAGTCTTTCATTCCTTGCAAATATTATGTGTTTGCCTTAAAACATAATAATGCCACAAGAAGCTAAATCATCAACTAATCATGAATATACGTTCGTCCGTCAACTTTGGTTAGTCTTCTATTTTTCCTATTTTCTTTCGATCTTTTTTTTCTATACATCCACACACAACACACAGTAAATGACGGAATTCCATAAATATAATTTTGATGTTTTATTTCGCAGGTTACAACTTATTAGATCGTTGTTCATCGCATTTCTAGCCAACTCACCATTATAAATAGGTATTTACTTCGATAAAAGGATAGCCATCTACCCCCAAGAAATTCCCTGTGATTTTTGTTCATCATAGATCTCACTTGCAATCGCATTATCTAAGCAGCCAATCATGATGTATCCAACTCGAATTAAGTACGAATCCGCCTACAAGTGATTGAATATGAAAGATGAGGGATGGAATCATAGGTAGAGGCGAGAGTGGAGACTCGCATTAGTGTATTCCTTCCTAAATGTTCATTTATGTCTGAAATATTCATACCTATATAAATGTCTGAAAGATATAGTTTTAGTTGCTTGAAGCCTAAAATATTAGTCTTATCTCCTATAATTAAAGACAAAACAAAATTTTGTTACTATCATAATTTTTTGTGTCATACATCTTGTATCTTATGTTATTGCTTAAGCGCTATTGCTCGTGGTTTTTAGTATCAGTTTTAGTGTTTTTGATAGCCAGTTGTAATGTATTTTATAGACAGTTGTAATGTTTTGAAGCACAAGCTCGCATTTTAAAAACATGTTATTCCAAATCACTTGAAAAAAAAATCCATTTTTCATAACATCAACTCAAGAATTATTTCATTTTCAGCAAATAATTCCATGAATTGAAAATTTATTCTACTTGTGAATTCTTATTAAAGATCAGAAATCTTATACCAAAATGTTCTTGAAGAAATTTTATTTAACATTACTTATACACAATTAAACGATTATCCTTTAAGACCATGAATAAAAAGAATATTCATGGAATTATTTTTGGTCGTTACATGTACTCCGTGCTTGCAAAAAAGGCCTCTACTATTGAGATATTGTGTGAAGAGATGAACCCTTCACTGTGTGCATTTTTATTAGAATTTCAATTTTATATCTAAATGAAGTAGGCAGATTTATATTCTGGTGATGCTCCTTCTCGCCCTCAACTTTGGTTAGTCTTCTATATTTCCTATTTTCTTTATATCTTTTTTTCTATACACACAACAAACAGTAAATGATGGAATTCCATAACTATAATTTTGATGTTTTCTTTCCCAGGTTACAACTTATTAGATCGTTGTTCATCGCTTTTCTAGCCAACTCAGCATTATAAATAGGTATTGGCTTCGATAAAAGGATAGCCATCTACCCCCAAGAAATTGCTTGTGATGTTTGTTCATCATAGATCTCACTTGCAATCGCATTATGTAATGTAAGCAGCCATTCATGATGTATCCAACTCTAATTAACTACGACTCCGCCTACAAGTGATTGAATATGAAAGATGAGGGATGGAATCATAGGTAGAAGCGAGAGTGGAGACTCGCACTAGAGTATTCCTTTCTGAGTGTTCCTTTATGTCTAAAATGTTCATACCTACATAAATGTCTGGAAGATATAGTTTTAGTTGCTTGTTCCTTTATATACATATATATACTTCCTTCACTGTGTGACACATTTTCATTAGAACTTAATTTTATATCTAAATGAAATAGGGTGGTTTATTTTCTGGTGATGTTCTTTCTTCTCGTCCGCCATGAAAATCATGCACATTGTCGCTGTCCATGGAGGAATTTTACAATAAATTTTAGTTTCATTATTTACACCTAAATGTTTTGATCTCTTCCCATGTACTATAAATCGAAGTCTAGTAATGTATCTCTTGAATAGTTTCATATTCTATTTCTATATTGCCATTTCTTAGCCATCTAGGTATCTAGTTCTAATACGTTACTTAAATACCTTTAATAATCATAACCAGTAAAATGATGACTTTATCATATTTTGTGAAGAAATCGGAAAAATATCTAGTAGTAGATCTCTCGAAATCAACAAAGTTGATAGTGGATCTTAACACTTGCGGATGTAGCACTAATTGAAGATCTCTAATGATTGTATTAAATTGCAGCTTGGTCTCTAATGGAGCTGGACTACTCTTACACCAAATCCGATGTAACACTCCTATCTCTAATAATTAAATACTGACCAAAAACTTGTTTGTTACAATAAATAAAGCCTAAAATATTAGTCTTATCTCCTATAATTAAAGACTAACAAAATTTTGTTACTATAATATTTTTTTTGTGTAATACATCGTGTATCTTATGTTATTGCTTAAGTGCTCTAGGTAGTGATTTTTAGTGTCGGTTTTAGTGTTTTTTATAGCCAGGTGTAATGTATTTTATAGACAGTTGTAATGTTTTGAAGCACAAGCGGGCATTTTAAAAACATGTTTTTCCTAATCGCTTGAAAAAAATGCATTTTTCATAAGATCAACCCAAGAATTATTTCATTTACAGCTAATAAATCCATGAATTGAAAACTTAGTCTACTTGTGAATTCTAATTAAAGATCAATAATCTTATACCAATATGTTCTTGAAGATATTAAATTTAACATTAGTTATACACAATTAAACGATTATCCTTTAAGACCGTGAATAAAAAGAATATTCATGGAATTATTTTGGGTCGTTACACGTACTCCGTGCTTGCAAAAAAGGTCTCTACTATTGTGTTATTGGGTGAAGAGATGAACCCTTCACTGTGTGCATTTTTATTTGAATTTCATTTTTATATCTAAATGAAGCAGGCCGATTTATTTTTTGGTGATGCTCTTTCTTCTCGCTCGCCACAAGAATCATGCACACTCGGTGTCCGTAGGGGAGTTTTACAATAAAATTTAGTTTCATTATTGACACTTAAATGTTTTGATCTCTTCCCATATATACTGAAGATAGTAGTCTAGGAATGAATCTCTTAAATAGTTTCATTTTTTATTTCCTGTAATTCCATTTTCTAGCCATATTTTGAGGAAAAATGGAATATGTTTAGTAACAGCAATTAGTAAATCTCTCAAAATCATCAAAGTTTATAGTCGATTTTAACGTTGCGGATGTAGCACTTATAGATGATCTCTCATGGTTGTATTAAATTGAATCTCGCGGACTTTCATGGAGCCAGGCTATTCTTTCACCAAATCTGATGTAGCACTTCTATCTCTAATAATTAATACTGACTGTTAGTAGCTCACTATGTTTAACTCACAATTAATCATAGTAAAAATGTTTTGATAAATAAATAATCAAACCCAATTGATTATATGATGTATACAAAAAGACCTGAGTACAGGCAGCCCTATACAAAGCTCAACAGCTAAGCTGCCCTGTTTCCACTCAAGCCAACAGTCAAGTCATTACATGATCTACCTATGATCTCTACATCCAACAAACTGAAGAACTACCTATTACAGACTCCCTATACCTTAAATGAATTATCAAGATGATATATACAAACAAGCTTCAACAGCTAAGGCCCTACAAGCCCAAGAGCTAAGCTCCCCTATTTCAACAGCTAAGACTGTTCTTCTTCAACAGCTATCTCCACGTCATCATATATTTGAAGAATGATTATTCTAATATTACCAGTCATTGGAATAACTCATATTGAAGCATGTTCAAGTGTGAATACACCTTCTCCAAACATTGACAACCTGTGTACAGAGGAACAACAAGCATTCAGTCAAAGTCAAAGGGAACCATTACTTCTCTGTACCTTTGTTCCCCAAACGGCTACAACTGTACCGTTGTCCTCCAACGGCTCGATCTCCTCCCTTATATAAAGGAGTATACTGGTATGTTGTCAAGTGACCCTTTTTAGACCCTCTACACCCATTTCACAACCTTACACTATTTGAAAACCTTTGTAGCCTTACTGCATTTTCATTTTGCAGTTTTAAATATTTGCATAAACCCTGCAAATATTATGTCATCCTGCACCCAGTTACAACCCACATACAGCCAACTAACAGTCAAGCTATTTTGTAAACACACTTGTAATATTTTCTTTTTTCTTTTTCTCGCTTTGAAAGAAGCAACCTTAATTGAAGTGTCAATTAAGTAGAGGGGGTTCAAAGGAACTTTTCTTATCAATTCCTGTAACCCTAATTGTAGAGAATATTATAGTGAATTGGTCTCACTGTTCTAACAGTGGGGGTGGATGTAAGAGAAGGGTTTTGCCTCTAAACCACTTTAAAATACTGTGTACACTCTTGTCTCAACACTAACACACACATACACCTTGTCCTTTCAATTATTTACTCATTTTTATTCCGCTGCACATTGTTTTTTTTATCTCTCAACAGCTAACCTCAAACAGTTAGTTGTTCAAGTTTTAATTATTCTGTTCATTAAGTTAAACAGGGCCTTTTAATTGGCATCAGAGCTTGGATTCACCATACAGAGTCTAACAACTTGTGAAACATCCATTCAACCCACCATGCCTCAACCAAGAAGAAACAATGAAAAGGAAATTCCACACATTGATGATTGTGGATCTTTTGAGATTTATTCCTCAAAAATCAAGGCCTATCTAGATGCTAATAGCATATGGAGCTGGTATGTCTTAGAAAATGAAGTTGAACCTCCCACTCATGCTGAAGTCAATGGAGGAGGTAGCAAACTCAAATCTCCTGAACTCTGGACTGATGCTCAAAGACAACTTATAACTGCTAACTTAAAAGTAAAAAATATTCTACAAAAAAGTGTCAATGACTCCCTAGCTCAAGAAATAGCCAAAGTACCAAGTGCTAAAGCAGCATGGGAACTAATTAACACCAAGTTCACTAAACACACCAGTGTTAGAACCCAGAATCTATATAACTTATTAAGACAGTTAGACAACTTCAAATTCTACCCTGGAAAAAAAGTTAGTGCTGCAAGACCAAGATTTGAAGATCTTGTAAGAGCCATTTTAGATCATGGCAAAACCTTTGAACAATCTGACCTATGCTTAAAGATCTACTCTAATCTTCCTCAAGAGTATGAGAAAGTAGCCCTTCCCATTAGAGAAGGAGCTGAATGGAGTAGTATGACCATAGAACAATACTTTGGTAAACTTGAAGCATATGAACTAGAAGGAATGATCAAAATTCAACCAGCATCCACCATATCTCAAACCCTTGCCCTTGTTGCTCAAGAGCAAACCCATAAATAGTTTTCCCATCAGGACATTGACACCCTTGTAACTAATGCCATTCAAAAGCTGAACATAACTCCTAAACAAGAATCAAAACCAATTTCTCAAGAAGACATTCCAAGTCTTATCTCCATGGCTATCAGAAATGCCATAAAACATCAAAAGAAAGCTTTTGACAGAAGATACAGTCCTTCACCATCCTACTCAACTCAAGAAGTTGTTAAAAAGAGCATTGAGTGTTACAACTGTGGTAAACCAGATCACTATGCTGCTGATTGCAAAGAACCAAAAAAACCAAGAGAACACTAAAAAAGAATGAACTACTCTAAAGAAGTCATTCATAGTTCTAGGTGCAATTTCTATAATTGTGTCAAGGCTAAGAATGACAAGAATAAAGAACAAGTCATGCTTGGTGACTCTTCTAGGTTTAGTGATGAAGAATTTGATTCATCTGACTCAGATAGTGAGGAAGAAGAAGCACTACTGTGTTTGGTTGCACAGGAATGTGAAGACTCAGATAATGAAGATGACCTTGAAGCCTTAGCTACTGCTGAAGAACTTAAAGATGTACATAATTTTAATTCTCTTAACATTGATGGCTTTAGAAATTTAGTTTGCACCCTTTTGATTTAAAAGAAGAAACAAGACTCTAGCTTTGCTGCCGTCATCACAGAAAACCATTAGCAATCAAAAACCATTGAAAATCTCAAATCCCTAAATACTAACCTTGAAACAACCAAAAAGGATCTAGAAGAAAAATGTCAGAAATTTGAAAATGACATACTTAGCTCAACAGCTAAGACTGATTGTTCTGAGTCTCAAAAGGATAATGAACAGGAAATTAGTACCTTGAAGGAAGAAAACGAGGCATTAAAAAGAAAAATTGACTCCTGGAACAAATCAAGCAATGCTTTATCCATGTATCACTTTAATCAAAGACATCCTGGATACAGATCTGGAATAGGAGCAAATAACCCCATACTCAAAACCTACACTCCACCTACTGGTGATAGAGCTGTTGAAACTATGATTTTACAAAGTCTCAACACATTCTCTACCAAGAAACCATCTTACCCTATTCAAACAAAGGAAGATGTGCACAAACAGAGGAGTGAAAAGAGTAAATTAAAAGTGGATTCTCCCAAAATTCCTAAATCTCAAGCTTCCAGCAGTACTGATGATATTAAATCTCAGAAAAGGAAGCAAGAACAGAAGCCTAGACAAGCTAGACAGCCAAGACAAACTGAACAGCCAAGACAAGTTGAACAGTCAAGGCAAACTGGACAGCCAAGACATACTAAACAACATAGGCTCTCTAGGCAACCAAGAAAAAACTGGCAATACTCCAATGGAAAAAGCCATGCCTATAAGTCCCAAAATTCCTCACCTAGATCATCATACCATTCACAAAATCCCAGACAGCTATCTCACTTTCATCAACCAAACTACAAAAATCAAAGCCCTTTACATTGACACCCTACATGATGCAAATCATGTCCTACTATAACACCCTTAACCAGTTCTTCAAAAGGAGATCAGGTGGCAAGGCTAGGGTACCAAAGAAAGTCTAATCCTTTGGACCCAAAAAGTATAAAGGGTACCATAATTTTTAATTTTGTTTTGTAGGAATCCAATAAAGGAATATGGTATTTAGATAGTGGATGTAGCAGACACATGACCTACAACAAGGAATGGCTCCAACAGCTAACCAACTAACTTAGCTGTTCAAAATCCTCTACCTTCTTACAAGATCTGTTTCCAACAACATCCAGACCCCTTGTCTTGTATATCTCCCCCCTCATTTGCCCTAGCTGGTGTGGACTGACCTTCCCCCAAATATCTTTCCAATCACACTGGATGCCTCTCTATAACAAGATCTATGAAAGAAACTGAATGCTGAAGAGGTGGACCCATGGTTCTTGGCCACCACTCCTCCACAGCATCATAGGGTGGGAAATCATCTAAGGGAGAAACAAAGCTAAAGGTTTCTGAGGTCTGCATGCTCTCAGCAGCTATCATTGCTATATGGGAAGAAGGGCCTCCATTATTCTCCTCCCTGATTTGAACTGGACTACAACACCTTAGATACTGCCTAAACAGATGAGTGTGAGTAGTTGATGGTGACTGCTGGACCCCATGAAAATTATCTCCCCTTCCTTCAAGCTGCCATGCTTATTGTCAAAGAATCCCTTGTCACTGGGACATAATCTCTTAGCTGCTCAGCAACAGGCACCTTCTTGGCCTGAACAGCTAAGATATCTTCCTGACTCATTAGCTCCCTCAAAGTAAATGGCCTCAAAACCTGATTTCCATCAACAACTATCCTTCCAAAGTCCTTCTCTTGGACCTTTAAACCCTCCTTTCTCATCAAGTCTCCAAGGGAATGAACCCTTTGAACTTCTGTTTGTGCAGCACTTGCCTTGCTACTCTCTTCTTTCCTTACCCTCATGTTCTGTCCAAACAACTTTATACTTCCTCTCTCATCCCCCTGTTTCTCTTTTCCCTTGCCTTTAACCTCATTCAGTTGTGCCAATATCTCTCTCTCAATCTTCTCCAAAGCTTCCCTTTCACACTCCCAATCTATTTTTCTCTTCTCCCTATCTCTCATCTCCCTATACTTAAGAGGGTGATCAAGAGGAAGCTGTTCAACTTCCTCATGCAACTGATGATCACTCTGTATAGTGTTTGACTTGTACTCTCTCTCAAACCTTTCTCTCTCAGTCTCTTCTCCTACAGGGATTGAAAAGATTAATTTTTTAGCTGTCTGAGCCATCTTTTTGGGACTAAACTTAGATGACAGTCTTCCCATTTTCAAAAATTGAACTAAGTGTGCCCCCAACAGCTAAGACTAAAGAGAATGAACTTAGTGTGCATTCATCGGCTAAGTCCATATTCCTTATATACACAAGGAATTTATGACTGTTCATAATAGAGTATGATTATAGACTTAGCTGTTGAATTTTAATTTTGGTCCAAAATATCAACTGATTTGACCACCAAATATGTTCTATTGGTACAAAAAGGTGGCAATTCTAAGATGTGATGGTCAATATTAATTTTGTAGTGTGTTATGTTATATTTAGCACCTTACTTTCCTTAAATAGCCACCCACTATTTCTGGAAATAAATGATATATCATTTACTTCTATTCTATTTAGTGTTCACTTGAACAGTAAAAGAGGATAACCGTCTCATCACCCTTAACGGCTATCTTTAATCTCCACATCGCCTCTCTCCTTAAAAATATAACAGTTGTCCCCACCTTCTTAACCACGATCTTCCCATTATCTCTACCTTTTTATAAAATCCAAACAGTAATTTCCCTTCGAAAATCATTCAATCTTTCGAATTTGAATACTCTGCTTCAAACCCTAATCCTCTGTTTTTGCTATTGCTCACCCCTTTCTTCAAAATCAATGGCCCTTCCTGAAGAATCACATGGATATTACATTAAAGATGCTTTCTTTGAAGGTGATGTAGGATCCTATGTCAAAGAGATTCTAGAAAACAATGGCCTTCTCAACATGTTAACTGCTCAGATAGTTCAATTCGATGTGTATACCAAAATGTCATAATGATCATTAAACCTGAATATGTTCATACCACTTATGGCATCTCAAATCACCCTAGCCTTCTGTCCAACATTTGGAGCAAAGGCTTGGATACAACATTCAGTGCTCTTTACAAGCAATTCACCAATCAAGAAGATATTGATTATGAGTCTGTGAAGAACAAACCTATTCTGAAAAAGAACCTATCCATCAAAAATTCAACCCTCAGTGATGTAGTCATAAAAGGAATGTGTGGAAAACAATCATCCTTGGACCAGCTAAGCTCTTCAGAATGGAAGATTGCCATTGGTCTGATTAGGAGGAAAGTGAACTGGTGTAAAGTAATGCTTGAAAACTTCAACCTTGCCACTTCCCCATCTCTTCACAAACCTTATGTGAGATCTACTAAGCCAAATCGGTTCAGATTCATGAGTGGGATTCTAGCTAAGAAACTCAAAGACCACCCATCCATTCTCAACACTAGGTGGCTTGAACTAGTTCCCCTCAGTTCCTCCAAGAATTTTAACAAAAAGACCATCCCTCTTAAAGGCTCTAAAGTGGGACCAGCTAAGTCCTCCAAGGTCAAACCCTCAACAGCTAAGGCATCCAGAAGGGTCCCAACAGCTAAGCCTGGACCTGATGAAGCTCCAGCAACCAGAATGGCCACCAGAGGAATAGCTAAGTCATCTACAAGAAGGAAAGTCATTGCTGTTAAAAGGACAGGCAAGAGGAAGATTTATGAACCTCCTTCATCCTCATCTTCAACATACAGTTCCTCTTCTCAATCAACAAAAAGTGACTCAGGCACTCCTCCCACTAGCCATTGTTGGGTTTCCAAGCTACATGCGCAGCGGAATTAAGCATTTAAAATTTAATGAAACCCAAAGCCCATAGATCCATTCATATGATTAAGTCAAATACAATATGATGAATACTAGAATACTAACCCTTGATGACTTTGATTTTTCAACCTTGAATTCGATGGAGGCTTGAAACCATGATCACGAACATAGTAAGAATCACGAACTTTGAAGATGATAAGTTTCACCCTCTAGCGGTATCCACACGCGAACGAATATCAAGGAACTTCTTGATCTTGGTTGCTAGACCAAATTATGAAACACGTTTTCATAATTAAACATGAACTATATTGAATATTATTTGTGTATAATTTTGTTCTTCAATCTAGGATCTCTTAGAACAAAATAAAACTCTCTCAAACTCTTTGGAGACTCACACAAACATTAACCTTGAGTTGTGGCCGAATTCTGATGTTTATACACAAGTAAGACCTATTCCAAATAGGAAACTTGTGTTAAAACCCGTCCAAAATTTGATTCCAAGTCAAATTAGGAATCTGTCCCCGACAGTACTGTGCGGCCACCCAAACTGAGGCGTGCGGCCGCCCAAATCCCTGTGCGGTCGCCCAGCCCTTTTGGACGGTCGCCCAAACAGCCCATAAAATCCAATTTTCCAAAATTTCCAATATAGTCCTTATTTAGGATTCGTTCTATTGTGTGTGACCCTCTAGGATTATACTAAGTTGGCAATGGGTTCTGTAGACACCCCGCCTTGGACCTCTCACCCCGATTGCATACAAAGTATTTTTATTTAACTTATTTTCATTAATTTCTGTTACTTCGGTTAAGTTCCTAACTGATTCCGTTAGTTTTGGACTAAACTGCATAACAGAGTTAACTTTTAGGGTCATTCTGTCATTCTGTCATTTTTTACCCGCGGGCGCTTCCGGCACTGCCAGTGAGCCGCACGCGCGTCCCGCCCCAAAAGCCGGACCCGCGCGCTTCCCACTTTGGCAGTAACGGATTGCACCTTATTTCCCTCCCTTTTCTTATTTACAAACATCTTTTCTTAATCACAAAAACCATCTTTTTACATCCACATTCATCCCCCCTTTTTTCTCATTAACTCCCAATCCCAAATTCTAAGCCTTTTCCCAAAAAACTAATATTTCTTTCATTTATTATTTGATTTCTTTTATTTCTTTTATTTTTCTTTTATTCATTTATCTTATTTGTGATTGGCTCATTCCATTTCACATGGATGACCAATTTCCCTCCATCATTTCCCTCTCTTTTTTACCTATAAAAACCATCATCTTCTACTTTGGAAAGGGACTTCTTTTTGGACTTCTTTTTGGGACTCCAACCTTGATTCACCAACTACATTATACAAAAATTCTCCCAACAAGAGTTCTTAGTAACAAGACTCTACACAAATTGTTCTACGACAATTTCATTACAACAACAACACTTTCAAGTCAAGGTTCCAAGTCCTCTTTCTCAAGGTACAACTCCATTTTCTTCCTTTGTTTTCTTCTTCTTGATGTATGCAATCCCCATTAATGGGACATGACCAACATGACTACTTCACATATTGAAGTTAGTTAAGGTTATCTCCCTACATTTTAATCTTAACTTTAATTCACCATGTTAATTTCTCTTCATCTCTTAATGTAATTCTTTAACATTACTTGTTACATGTAATCTCTATCATTAAATAAATAAAACAATTCTATTTTATTTCCCCTTTATTTCCCCTTTTCTTCTCATCACAATTGTTAGCACATTTCTATTTAATTAATTGAAGGACATGTAAATATTAGAACACCAATAGTAGCAAGACCCGCGTAAGCGGGGCGGAGGGGGTGTTTAAGTACTTCCCACTCCGTCACCTAACCCCCGAACCCTTCTCTCCCGAATCTCTGGTTTTTGTACATAAATTAGGCTATTTTTAGGTTTTTCTTATGTTCCTTTAAAAACATAGGTGGCGACTCTAAACAATCTAAAACAAGTTAGACATCCTAGGATAATTCACCGCTCTAGCCAAGCCGTGGTTCCCCAGGGTATCTACAGTGGCGACTCCGCTGGGGACGATAGAGGGTTAAACTTGCGTTTTCATTTTTGGTGTTCTAATTTCTATTTTCTGGGCATTCTGGTAAAAAGGGTAGGAAGCGCGCGCGTCCGGCCTTCTTGGCCTAAAGCGCGCGCGTCCGACCCTTATTATCAGAATCGCCCGCCTTCCTTCTTGTCCTTCAATTTCATATTTCTGTGATAACAAGTTTCTGCAGGGGAAAGTTACATAATTTGGGACCAGGGCAATCCCCTGAGTCCGCAGTTTCCTCTAACATTCTGATAGGTACCCCAGATGCGCGCGCCTCCCATATTTATTGCGCAATGCGCGCGCTTCCCACATCACTTCCCTGAGGCGTGCGCTTCTGGGAAATTTTCCAGAAACAGAACAGTGCACAGAAAGCAGAACAGAGCAGAATGACAGTGTGTGGTCACCGGGCCTGCATACAATTTCTTTTACTTTCTGTTTATTTTTTACCGGTCACACGGGTGATTCGGGAGTTGTAAATACGTGCTTATTTGTTTCCTTTTTTTTCTTTCTTTGAAAAATAAAATAAAAAATTTGTCACTTGTTAGACCTCACACTACATGCACATATTCTTATCAATTGCTCACTATCGAGTCGCACAAGTCCAACCCCAAACCCGTCGAGGCCCGTCCTAGAAAGTTTCAAGCTCCACCCGACCTTGACTCTTTCGAAGCGGTCAACCTCAGCCCGTGGCGTAGTTCAAGACTACATGCCGGGGTGACCTTTAAGCATCATATTCAAGCCGAGCACAAACCACACAATTCTAGTCTAGGGTCTAACACTCCGTGACTCAAGTCGGTTTTTCATGTATCGAGATTTCCCTAAACTAATGTCTTCAAATCATACATGCCAGCTTGTTGCAATGGACGAAATAAAACTCCGTCCCCAAAAGTGGGCATTTTGGACGAAAATAAAAATCCGTCCCCGCATGTATGATTTACTACATTAATTTAGTTTAATCCCGTCACATGTAGGTATCACAAACGTGGTGGAATCCGATGAGTATATGGGACCGCGAGAAGGTCTATATACAAGTGTGACGATTCCACTATTTTTTCTAGAAACCCCAAAAAGGACCACGTCCTTCCGACTTTGTAAATAAAAAAAAAAAAAAAAAAAAAAAAAAAAGTCGTTTTTCCTTATGTGGTTGAGTCTTTTTCTTTGTTTGTGGGTTAATTCATTTTATCCAAAAGGTGTTTGTGGGGCCAATCTAAGATCAACCGTGCTCTTCCAATAGGTCCAATGGCTTCCAACGGCGACAACAACAACGGTGGAAATGATTTCATGTCCAACGAAGGGTTACTCAACGTAATGAAATCAATGGGGGAACAAATGGATAGGATTGTCGAGGATGCCCGCCGTAAAGACAATTTGTGGCAAGCCCGTTTCGATATCGACAAGAGGATTCACAAAGAAGAGGTTTCCGAACTCAAGGCCCGTCTTGATTATGAAAGAAGAATTCACAAGGAAGAGGTTTTCGAACTCAAAGCCCGTTTGCAAGAGCTCACCGACGGCAAAGCAAAGTTCAATGGTAAAGCATGCTCAAGTGGCCCGACCCTCAAAAGCTACAAAGGTACCACCAACAACCGAGTTTTCACTCCTCTTCAAGGAGTAACCCAAGCCGAGGCATTTGAAATTTTGGTGGCAAGAGGGAAGATCAAACCTTTGGAGGGGTACAAGCCGAAGGCGATACTGAAAAATCATGCTCATGGTGAATGGTGCGGCTACCACAAGCATAGTGGCCACACTACCGAAGGGTGCTTCCTTCTCCGAAACATCATCCAAGGTTTGATCGACAACGGCGAATTTACCGTGGGTGAAGAGCAACTCATCAAAGAAGTGGCTTGGTTATGAAATGGGGCTTCAACAAAGAGGACGACGACAACAATCTCCGTTTCTCTTTCTCTACCTAGTAGTAGGAATAAAAAAAAAAAAAAAAAGAGTCAAAAGTCCTCTTTTGTGTGCATTAATGTTTTCTCTCGTCCCATGTTAAGTGTCGAGTCTTCTTATCAAATAAAAGTCGTTCTTGTCCTTATACACTCTTCCAAGTTGTTCAATCTAATTCTTGGCAAAATGATGAAAAAATGTCTAAACACGTTTTAGAACGAAGGCCATCGCTTGAACGCCTAGGGGCTAAACATCGACGACGGCATCAACAACGAAGGCAACATCATCAACGACGAAGACAAAGCCAAGACATCAAAGGTGAAGCAACAACCATGGAGAAAAATCAAGCAATGTTTCAAAGGGGGGATTAAAAAAAAAATAAAAAAAAAAATGCTCGCTAGGTTGAACTCTTCAAATCAACCTAAGCAAAAGTTAGAGCACAAAAAAAAAAAAAAAAAAAAAAAAAAAAAAATCCCCCTCAATCAAAGAAGTTCACATCAAGATCAACATCATTCTATCCACCAAAGAAGGACGAAGCTACGAAGCAACAATTCCATCCCGAAGAATGGAGAATCCACAAGAACTACGGTGACCTGAGCCTCTACACTGGAGGAACGTAGGCAACCTGCGGGTCCGGTCTCATGCAAGAAAGAAAATATGTTTAGCCCTAGCGCGTTATGGTGATTGGCCTTCATCTAGAACTTGTCAAGACATCTTTGTACGATTCATTTGCCAATGAATTAAAAACCAAAAAGATTGAACAACTTTCTTAGATTTGGAATCATTTCGCGCTCCTTGTCGAGTCTAGGGACTTCTATTCTTTCTGCGTACTCCCAATTTCTTGCAATCAAATTGGGGCTTTCCTTCTCTTCTCTCTTAATGACTTACTTGCCTTCGTGAGTCATTCAATTCAATAAAAAAAAAATTACATGTCAATACTAGGGACACTTCCCTAGTCGAGTCAATGTCACTCATCTTTAGTGACAAAAGGTTTTCACCGCAAAATCACATGTCTCTCATCCTCAGCTAGAGTCAATGCACACTTCCTCATTAATCGAGTCAAAAATGAAGACGCAAAAGAGATGCCTTCTAGATTGAAAACCCGAAAGGGCGGTCTAGGCAAAAAACTGGGTGCGTCATAAAAAAAAATGAGAGAGTGAGAGAGAGAAGGGAAAGAGAAATGGAGATCCCCGGCCTCTAAAGAAGACAAGTTCTACATTGAATCTCCTCAGCAAGTCGATTCCCCACCGAGTCAACTTTGGGATTGCAAAAGGCTCGATAAGATATCGCACCGTCAAAGGTTGTCTTGGGTTATCGGCATCATTCTCCAGCAGTGTGCATTTTTGGGTTCATGAAAAGAAGGCCCGTGGTAGCCAAGACCCATCCGAGAATGAGCCCATCATAAAAGGGCACGAGGTTGCACAAATAATCCCTAGCTAGTCAATTGGCTTGGGCAACAAATAGCAACAACATGTGTCTAAGTTTTCAAAGCTTCTTCAAGTATGTGCTTCTAATGTACGCCAAAAGGCTCCCAAGAAATGGAGTAGCTCTTGCCATATCTTCTCATGTTTATTCCCTCACACGAGGACGAGTCACTCTTGCTTTGCTCAACAAATGGTGACACCCTAGGGGCTATGTGACTCAAGAACAAGGGATTCTTTTGTTTCATTTGGCAATCAATACGCCCTAGGGGCTATGATCAAGAAATATGTGTGAGACTATCCTCAAAGTCCCTCAAAAGGGATGTCAAAAAGCCCTCTTGTCATGTGTGCCCGTGCTCGTTTCCCCAATCAAGGGTGGACCTTTCTGGCAATCAATGATGGCACTCTAGGGGCTATGGTCAAGTCTTAAAGGCTCCCTAGGCAAAGAGCAATTAACTCCCCAGCAGTATCCCCAGCCAAGTCATGTGCAACATTGGAAGCTTCCTCAATTCGGCACCGAAGGTCTCAACTGGCTTCGCAATCTACAATCTTTTGGGCTACGGCATTACAGTAATTCAAGCAAAGGGCAGTATTAGGGCTTCACGACCGACAATCTTTTGGGCAACAATACTCGAGCAACGCAATTTGGGAGTAGTCTTATGGCTCCATGAGAAGAATCAAGATTCAAGGGTCTCTCAACACTTCAAATCAAAGGCCTCTTGGTTTTAAATGAAGACTCCGATGTTATGAATGAAGTTGATGATTTTTGTTAGAACTCACAGCGAGATTTTGAAGGAAGTCTTAGAGAAAAGGAAAAAGATTCAATATGCTAAACTCTAATCAAAACAGGGTTATAGCGGGAAATGCCACGGCCAATCCCAATGTTTCTGCAATTCAGCACCCCCTTCTCCAAGATCAAAAGCACAAGGTGCAGCTCAGATAAAGTTGGGCCACAGCACTAGCTGCATCCGAAGATCCGTCATTAGTTCAACTCAAGAAGAGTCAAGCAAGCATACTCATTTGGGACTTTATCACACCAAGACCTTATCATCCGCGACCTCGACGGCACCGCAAGACATTACTGCATCTTTTGACATAATCCCTCCACCATTTGGGTATCGACCACAATGAGGCCATTCATCTCCCTAGTAAGAGCAAGAAGGAGATCTCTATCAATGCCGAGCCAATCACAAGATAATTTGGGGATTTACAATGAAAGGTCTTCACATCCCGCCATCTACAAGCCTACGACACTTGGGGCTTTGCAATCTCTCGAAGCTTGGCATCAACGATCTCCTCTTGGGGCTTGCTCACTACAACAACAAAGGGCGATTTACTCGAATGGGCCAAGAGCTGATTTATCTTGGAGCTATGCAACTCCCTCAAAAATTGGCATCAAAGGCATTCTAGGGGCTTTACAATCAGCAACCCCTCATCTCGGCATCGAAAGCCTTTTGGAAGCCCCATAATCGAAAAATATCTTGGGGCTAGACATCAATCTTCGTTGGGCACACCAGCGACAACAGAATTCAAGCGAGGCAATCCAGACTTCGACTGAGCATGACTTGATCTTGGGTTGGCTTTACAAACACACAATGGCTAAAATGGTTCACCCACGAACTAAAAAAAAAAAAAAAAAAAGATTTTTTCTTTCTTTTCTCCTTCTATGTGCAAAAGTATGTGCTTTACTTTGCTTTGCTCCTAACTTCTCCTCCAGCGTTCTCCATCACCCTTGAACTACGCTGGTCTGATTCCCTTCAAGGGATACGTAGGCAGCCTTTGGCACGACCAACCCATCATCCAGAGTACCATCTCGCCAACCCAACATCAAGGGCATTCTCTCATCAACATCCAAAGAATGGACATTCTCCATCAAAGCATCCTCCGCGGACATCAGAAATCCATCTCCACTCAAGCGGCAATGGTAAGTGAAGGTATGAATACATCCAAAGCTTTCCTCAAAATCACACCGCACACAAGATTACTCTCCACATTCTTACTTCTCTTTCATTGCAAGGGTGTTCCAAAATCCCATCACACCAAGAGAACAATTTCTCTCTCTTCATTTCACACTTCATGCATCTTCTTGCAAGAACACATATACCTGTCAAGCACACACATAACAAGTACCACCACGAAGTCAACAGCATCAGCTACTCAAATCACTTCATCCCCGCCAGAAAGTGGTCAACCGTGCCCACACCCCACAAACTCAACAACATAAGTAGATGCGACTCCAAGTCGGCAACTCGGTCCATATCGAGACAAGCTCCCATGAGCTCCAAGTCGACAACTCAGTCCATATCGAGACAAGCTCCCATGAGCTCCAAGTCGGCAACTCGGTCCATATCGAGACAAGCTCCCATGAGCTCCAAGTCGGCAACTCGGTCCATATCGAGACAAGCTCCAATGAGCTCCAATTCGGCAACTCGGTCCATATCGAGACAAGCTCCCATGAGCTCCAAGTCGGCAACTCGGTCCATATCGAGACAAGCTCCCATGAGCTCCAAGTCGGCAACTCGGTCCATATCGAGACAAGCTCCCATGAGCTCCAATACAACACTCCAGCAAAAGTCGCTCATGCAGGGAGCGCACCCCTATCTCTAGCAATTTCAAATTACTGCTTTCATCGAGTCTTTGCTTTCTTTTCTTTCTTTTTCTTTGTCGATGTCCTCGGCGGGTGTTTTTACTTTCGTCGACGCGTTTTGCTTTGCAATCCACGTCGCCGAGGGGCTCTGTAGACACCCCGCCTTGGACCTCTCACCCCGATTGCATACAAAGTATTTTTATTTAACTTATTTTCATTAATTTCTGTTACTTCGGTTAAGTTCCTAACTGATTCCGTTAGTTTTGGACTAAACTGCATAACAGAGTTAACTTTTAGGGTCATTCTGTCATTTTTTACCCGCGGGCGCTTCCGGCACTGCCAGTGAGCCGCACGCGCGTCCCGCCCCAAAAGCCGGACCCGCGCGCTTCCCACTTTGGCAGTAACGGATTGCACCTTATTTCCCTCCCTTTTCTTATTTACAAACATCTTTTCTTAATCACAAAAACCATCTTTTACATCCACATTCATCCCCCCTTTTTTCTCATTAACTCCCAATCCCAAATTCTAAGCCTTTTCCCAAAAAACTAATATTTCTTTCATTTATTATTTGATTTCTTTTATTTCTTTTATTTTTCTTTTATTCATTTATCTTATTTGTGATTGGCTCATTCCATTTCACATGGATGACCAATTTCCCTCCATCATTTCCCTCTCTTTTTTACCTATAAAAACCATCATCTTCTACCTTGGAAAGGGACTTCTTTTTGGACTTCTTTTTGGGACTCCAACCTTGATTCACCAACTACATTATACACAAATTCTCCCAACAAGAGTTCTTAGTAACAAGACTCTACACAAATTGTTCTACGACAATTTCATTACAACAACAACACTTTCAAGTCAAGGTTCCAAGTCCTCTTTCTCAAGGTACAACTCCATTTTCTTCCTTTGTTTTCTTCTTCTTGATGTATGCAATCCCCATTAATGGGACATGACCAACATGACTACTTCACATATTGAAGTTAGTTAAGGTTATCTCCCTACATTTTAATCTTAACTTTAATTCACCATGTTAATTTCTCTTCATCTCTTAATGTAATTCTTTAACATTACTTGTTACATGTAATCTCTATCATTAAATAAATAAAACAATTCTATTTTATTTCCCCTTTATTTCCCCTTTTCTTCTCATCACAATTGTTAGCACATTTTTATTTAATTAATTGAAGGACATGTAAATATTAGAACACCAATAGTAGCAAGACCCGCGTAAGCGGGGCGGAGTGGGTGTTTAAGTACTTCCCACTCCGTCACCTAACCCCCGAACCCTTCTCTCCCGAATCTCTGGTTTTTGTACATAAATTAGGCTATTTTTAGGTTTTTCTTATGTTCCATTAAAAACATAGGTGGCGACTCTAAACAATCTAAAACAAGTTAGACATCCTAGGATAATTCACCGCTCTAGCCAAGCCGTGGTTCCCCGGGGTATCTACAGGTTCAAACATGAAACCATAAGATATGATTAGGTTCTAGCAAACCGTCATACCTACCCAAATAGTATAACTAGATACAAGTTCGCATTCCTTTAGAACATGTCACAACCCCTTTGTTCACGATGTCATTGAACACAATTCATGGTCAATAAGTCAACTTGTATTGTTCAATACTTTCTCGATTCTGAATATGTTGATAATCCAAATGACATTGATCTAATCAATCCATTTGAGTTTGGCCAAACATTTCATCAACATCATTCCTTCGAAGGGCCCAAGCTTGACATATCTCTGAAGAGGGACAAATCCATTTAGCTTATTATTCTTCCCTACGTGAATCCGATTATGCCAATCATACCCTTTATAACTACCGTGTTAAGGCACCTTTTGAATATGTCAAACATAATCTTCATCAAGTGGAAGACTATAATAACTTCATGTCTAAGGATTCAAATGACATAACTAATATGAGATTTATATATAACATAGACCATGACTTAAATCTCATACCGCGAGTCATGTCCAGTACCTTGTTCCAAACAAGTACCCATAAATCTAACATGATCATCCCGTGATTATTTAGCCTTTATACTAGTGCTTAACAAGCTTTAGGGACGGAGATTATTATAAGCAAACGCGAACCATAATAATAATCTTATTATCTCTTTATCATTATGAATAAAATGATAACTTATACAACGTTTAACAAAAGTGCCTAGGGCACCAACACCAACAATCTCCCCCTTGCCCTAGGCCCAATTTCCTAGGTATCCAATACCTATGGACCTAACATGACCATCATGTTTAGCTTGTTGAAGTTCCTTTGTTAGCGTGTCCGCAACGTTATCATTACTTGGTACTTTGCATATGTTTACGTCTCCCTTATCAATGATTTCTCAAACGATAAGAAAACGTCTAAGTATGTGTTTGGAGTTAGGATGTGCTCTTGGTTCCTTTGCTTGATCAATGGAACCACTATTATTACTAATAAGGTCTATTAGATTAGCAATGCTAGGAACCATCTCAAGTTCAACAATGAACTTCTTAATCCAAACCACTTCCTTTGCAGCATCCAATGTGGCAATATACTTAGATTTAGTCGTAGAATTAGTGACTGTACTCTGCTTGGAACCATTCCAACTTACAGCTTCACCATTAGTTATAAAACTCGATTGCGATTTTTCTATTATCTTTGTCAGTTTGGAAGCATGCATCCGTGTACCCATGTACGAAGAGATCATCTTCCTTCCCTCCATAGATCAAAACAATTCTTTAGTCCTTCTAAAGTGCTTTAAGAATTGTTTCACAGCCATCCAGTGACTCTCACCGGTTGTCGGATTAATATCTACTCGTCATGCTCCAAGCATTAGATATATCCGGCTTAGCACTTATTATGGCATCATGGATCCAATTGCCAAAGCAAATGGCATTTCATTCATTTTTCTCATGCTCATCTTTTGTCTTTAGGACATTAAGTCTTGCTTAGAGAAACTCCATGTAACACTAACAAATGTCCTCTCTTAGAATTTTCCTTATGGAATCTTCTTATGACTTTGTCAATGTATGTACATTGTCTTTAAACCATTTAGCTTCCTTGATCTATCTCCATAGATCTTAATGCCAATGACTTATGCGGCTTCATCCATATTTTTCATTGCGAAACACTTTCTTAACCAAATCTTTACAGATTAAAGTGTAGGAATGTCGTTTCCAATGAGCAATATGTCATCCACATATTAAATAAGGAATAGCACCATGCTCCCACTAATCTTCTTGTATATACAAGATTCATCTTCGTTCTTGATCAAGCCAAACTTTATGACTTATCAAAACGGAGATTCCAACTCCCAAAACCTTGCTTCAATCCATCCAATGAATCTTTGCAAGTTTCATACCTTTTAAATTTTTCTTGACTATCAAAACCTTTATGTTGTATCCAATACATCCTTAAGTGAGTTCCCGTTGAGGAACGCTTGTTTTGACATCATTTTGTCAAATTTCATATTCCAAATATGAACATATGACTATGAAAATTCTAATAAGTTTCTTGCTACCCATGTAAGTTTTTCTCCAAGAAAAGTCATTCATCTCCTTTAGTTTTTACACCTTAGGTTAGAATGATCAAGTTCCAAACTTGATTATTATACATGAATTGCCTTTTAGATTTTATGACTCCAAGCCATTAATCTAAATGTAGAGTTTATATTGCATCTTTGATAGGTGGTAAATACTTCATTCTAAATGAAATTTACCTCAATACTTTCTATTTCGAAATATCCAATATTTCTTCTAATAGATTGTATTTTATCATGTGTGGAAGTACTTGTATATCTTGAACGGATTTTCACAACCCCTTGTGAAAACTTGTTCAACTTCCATTATAGGTTAAATACTATTTTCTGGGTCTCCAACCATTCGAGATATGTTTTACTCTCACTGATTCTTTTAGAGATAAACCTTTTATCTAGAAAAGTATCATCATAAGAAACAAACCATTTGTTTCTCATGAGTAAAATTTTATCCTCAAGTTTTCATAGGATATCCCATGAAAGTATATTTATTAGATTTAAATGTGAGTGTGTCCCAGACAGCTCCTTTCCAAAAGGTCTCACCATCTTAAATCTTTACGAAAGACAAACCGGGTTTTCTTTCATCATTTAACCTCTTTTGATGGAACTCAAATTAGTGTAGTTATAGCTGTTTGTAATACATAACTCCAAAATTAATAATGGAAGATCAATTTGACTTTATCATCTAATGAACCATATCCAATAAGGTTCTTGTACTTCCACGTAGACACATCATTTAGAATGGTGTTCTTAGTGAAGTTAATTTGTAAAACCATTTCACAACTATAATGATGACTGTCAAATTCTTGGTTAAATTATTCATCATCATGATCCAATCAGAATCTTTGAATAGTTTTACCAAGTATAACCAAAATTCTCTTTTAGCATTGCTTCTTAATGCACCATATATATCAAAATGTATTAGGTCGACTAAGATATTAGCATTTTACTAATCATAGTAAAAGATGTCTTGGTCCAAGTAAATAAGTTTGCATAAATCATATGATTCCAAATCATATGACTTAAAACTCCGTTCCATGGAATTTTAGATATGCATTTCTCATTTATTTGATCAAAACAATAATGCATAAAGAATTTTGATTATTTGTGTTATAGCCTTTATTACTTTGTTCTTCAAGATTTAGGATATAAGATTTATTTATATGATAACACAATGAAGTAAATCATAATAAATAAAGAACTTTTCTTATTCCAGATAAGAAATAAATATCCTTCATTATCTTATAACAAAATAATATTTCCTACTTCATTAGTAAAGCCAAGTGTTCTATGAATAATGTTGCAACTCTTGCATCATTACCACTCATAGATCAACCTTTACTAAAAGTAGTCTTTCAATTTACTAATTATTTTGGTATCCAATACCCAATAATTAAATTTAGAAAGATTAATTTATAACATAAATATCCAAAGTGGTAGTCCCACTACCATTCTTTTTATTGATCGTCCAGAATTATGACTACAATTTTAGATGGTCAATCCAATTACCAGTTTACCGAATTGCATCAATTAGAGTTACAATTTTAACCACAATTATTTCCTTTAGGTTTGACAACTCTTGTCCTACCTTTCTTTGGCACTTGGCCCTTTTCCTATCATGAACCATGAGCACTGGAGAACCTTTCTCCATCATCTTCATCTCCGCAGTTTTCAGCATATCATGCAACTCGGAGAGATTCTTTATTCATTCCATATATGTTATAGTTCATCACAAAGTGATTATAACTCTTAGGCAATGAATTAAGAATGAGATCCGTGGCTTGCTCCAATCTAATTGGACAACCAAGTTTCTCAAGATGCTCTACGTAGCCTTTATCTTAAGCATGTGAGGTTCCACTCATTTCCCTTTACTCCTTTTGCAAGAAGTGAATGCAATAGTGGTTTTATACCTTTCTTGCCTAGATTGCTCTTTGAAACATGTGACTCAACTCCACGCCTATCTAATAGGCTTCCAAAGTTCCAAACTTTATTGAAGTTTAAGAGCACATAATCGCAAGCATGAGACAACTCACATTCCTAAAATCATACTCATGATTCTTGTGATTGTCTACTCCGGCATTGGTTCTTTAGGAATAGGCCCATCAAGAATGTAGAACCCATCTTCTTGCCTTAGAACGATTCTTAGGCTCAGGATCCAATCCATGAAGTTTGTACCATTCCATTTGAAGCATATCCTTATCAAGGATTAATCGCAATGATTTTAGTTGTCATCTACAACTTATGCAAAATTTCCAAAATTTTTACAAGTACCAATCTCATTAAAGAGATATATAATGTATTTTCCAAAAATACTCCCACTAAATTATATAACCTTCATATACATCCAATGTATAATATAATTTAAATGTGCTAAGATCCAACTTTAATTTAATTTCAAGTCCGCTATGGTGGATTATACAAAACCAAATTAATTAGGTAGATAACCCTGTCAATCATATCCAATATGACGCTTAGATCCTTTTTTTGAGATTCTTTTAAATTGGGCTAAGATCCAACTTTAATTTAATTTCAAGTACGCTATGGCGCACCGCTCAAAATTAAATTAATTAGGTAGACAATTTCTTGTCAATCATATCCAATATGATTCTTAGGGATCCAATTTCAAAAGCATGTTTAATCTCATCTTTGCCTAAGCCCAAAACTGTTTTGACGCCTTATTAAGTCCAACCATTTTAAACGTATAGTTAATGTGCCTCTCTAGGGCGTGCCTACATCATCCATCTTGCTCATACAAGAATAAAGTCAATGTACCCGCTAGGGCGAACCCACATTAAAATTACCCATGCATTAACAAGTGTTTTAATCATGGTATGGCAAAAAGGACTTAAAACTTTCTTGAAGGTTCATCACCATATAGCATACAACACATTTATAAGCACACAAGATAAACATGTTACGCATCAAGTTTAGCCACTAAATTAATAATCATTAATTTAAGCATAACATTTATGTGTCATTAGTTTCTCTGTAATTATGAGGATGAGACTATTTGAACTTTGGTCGTTATTTCCAAATCAAGACAACAAGAAGTGCGGTCGAACTAAGCGATTTGGCAACCACAATCCCGCACTAATTCAAGAAACCAAGAAAGTAGTCCATGTGGCCGAAACTAAGCAATAGATGGTCTCGATGAACGTAGGCCAATTGCATTCACAGTTCCACATGGATCTCCAATCATTGAATCAAGAACTTTGTTTCTCAATTTTAGCAATTATGAACTCTTCATAATTCTAACTTCGTTTTATCTTTGAAACTTTTATCTTTGAAACTTTGATTGCAATCAAGTTTGGGAAACACAATCTCGATGAACGTAGATTAGCCATCCAAACCTTGAATCAATCTCAGAATCAAACGACTAAAACAAATAGGAAAATCAAACCCCAAGATCCACACCCAAACCAACTACCCAAAACCCATTCCAGATCAGCAGGTCTAGCCTGGTTTTGTTACTGGTTCGGTTGGGCCTCTCGAAAATTCCAAATTCAGATTTTCACCAAAATTAGAACAGAAACCTGGTACTGTGCGGCCGCCCAGAAGGCACTGTGCGGTCGCCCAAAATGTGTGCGGCCGCACACGTGATTCTGTGCGGTCGCCCAAGTTGATCAGAAGGAATTTTTAAGTTTCGAAAATTTGTCTCAAAATTGTTTTTCCCCGATTATTAAAACCATGATCCAATCAGAATTAATAGTCAAACAATTCAGAATCCATCATAATATTTATTGCGATTGAATCGTGCGATTAAAGTTGTAAAACAATAAACCACATAAAATCACATAACACATAAACATCATATAATACAATATTCATATCATGCTAGGCACATAAACAATTTATATACACATAACATGATCTAGTATTGAAATAATCAACATGAACGGGGCTCTGATACCACTGTTGGGTTTCGGAGTAACATGCGCAGCGGAATTAAGCATTTAAAATTTAATGAAACCCAAAGCCCATTGATCCATTCATATGATTAAGTCAAATAAAATATGATGAATACTAGAATACTAACCCTTGATGACTTTGATTTTGCAACCTTGAATTCGATGGAGGCTTGAAACCATTATCACGAACATAGTAAGAATCACGAACTTTGAAGATGATAAGTTTCACCCTCTAGCGGTATCCACACGCGAACGAATATCAAGGAACTTCTTGATCTTGGTTGCTAGACCAAATTATGAAACACGTTTTCATAATTAAACATGAACTATATTGAATATTATTTGTGTATAATTTTGTTCTTCAATCTAGGATCTCTTAGAACAAAATAAAACTCTCTCAAACTCTTTGGAGACTCACACAAACATTAACCTTGAGTTGTGGCCGAATTCTGATGTTTATACACAAGTAAGACCTATTCCAAATAGGAAACTTGTGTTAAAACCCGTCCAAAATTTGATTCCAAGTCAAATTAGGAATCTGTCCCCGACAGTACTGTGCGGCCACCCAAACTGAGGTGTGCGGCCGCCCAAATCCCTGTGCGGTTGCCCAGCCCTTTTGGACGGTCGCCCAAACAGCCCAGAAAATCCAATTTTCTAAAATTTCCAATATAGTCCTTATTTAGGATTCGTTCTATTGTGTGTGACCCTCTAGGATTATACTAAGTTGGCAATGGGTTCAAACATGAAACCATAAGATATGATTAGGTTCTAGCAAACCGTCATACCTACCCAAATAGTATAACTAGATACAAGTTCGCATTCCTTTAGAACATGTCACAACCCCTTTGTTCACGATGTCATTGAACACAATTCATGGTCAATAAGTCAACTTGTATTGTTCAATACTTTCTCGATTCTGAATATGTTGATAATCCAAATGACATTGATCTAATCAATCCATTTGAGTTTGGCCAAACATTTCATCAACATCATTCCTTCGAAGGGCCCAAGCTTGACATCTCTCTGAAGAGGGACAAATCCATTTAGCTTATTATTCTTCCCTACGTGAATCCGATTATGCCAATCATACCCTTTATAACTACCGTGTTAAGGCAGCGTTTGAATATGTCAAACATAATCTTCATCAAGTGGAAGACTATAATAACTTCATGTCTAAGGATTCAAATGACATAACTAATATGAGATTTATATATGACATAGACCATGACATAAATCTCATACCGCGAGTCATGTCCAGTACCTTGTTCCAAACAAGTACCCATAAATCTAACATGATCATCCCGTGATCATTTAGCCTTTATACTAGTGCTTAACAAGCTTTAGGGACGGAGATTATTATAAGCAAACGCGAACCATAATAATAATCTTATTATCTCTTTATCATTATGAATAAAATGATAACTTATACAACGTTTAACAAACGTGCCTAGGGCACCAACACCAACAATCATGAGAACACCACTGCTGAATTTGAAGTGATCAAACCTGCTCACAAATCTCAGAGCAAAATGTTTGTTGATGATAAAGCAACAGTGAGTGAAGGAGAATTTAGAAAGCAAGTACCTCCAGTGGTGTAATGGAGATTGATGAAGAAGAATATGGAGTTCAGTTGTCTCTTTAACAACAGATTGATGAAATCAGAAAAGCCAAGCAAGGTCAAGGACCACCTGAGCATGTTGTGCCAACAGCTGAGCAAGCTATGCCAACAGCTAAGCAGGATATCCCAGCAGCTAAGTCAGTTGGATATCTCAGCAGCTAAGTCAGTTGATCCAACTGACAAGGTAACTTCTTCATCTTCCTCTGCTGGTCAATTCAGAGTAAAAAGAAGACGTGTGAGATCTCCCTCTCCCAATTTGACTTCTAGTTCAGATCATGTAGCTGTTATTGAAGGAATTCTTGATCTTACCTCTCAAACCATCTCTCCTGTTGAAACCTTAAGGGGGAACTCACCTAGTCCAGACATCCCTATCAGCTCAAGGGGGAACTCTACTGTTCATGAGTTCATCCAAACAGCTGAGACTCAACTTCCTTCTTCCCTTCCAACTCCAGCATCCCCTCCTTTCATATCTCCTGATCAATCTACTTTCATTCCTATCCTCAACCCTCAAATCATTGAATTTATCAAAGATAAGTTTGTATCGAATCTGTCTGATGATGATACATCAACCCTTTTTGATTAGCTTTCCAGTAAATTTTCTATGGATGAGGCTCTCAAGGCCTTTGATTTTATGAGGATTAGAGAAGCTAGGCAATCTCAAGGTCAAGGTGGATCTTCTACTCCCCAACCTGATTCAACAGCTATCCCTACCTCTAAATCTACTCCCAAGTCTCAAATTGATCTAGACACTTCCATGCCTACTCCTAGCTTCTGGGCCCTTGATTGTGACATTGACTTCTCTATCCCAACTGTTCAAGAAGCCCACAAAAAGCTTAAGTCTGTTCCCATCCTTCCTCCTCTTCTTAACCCTCATAATCTCCCCAATCCTTGGGAAATGACCAAGACCCATATGAGTGTTCATGCAAGGAATATTGGGGGCCAACTCTTTCATGCTTATGAAGAGTGGAAGAAGTTCAGAATCACCACTCAATATTGCTTCCTCTTTTCTTCTCCAAAACTTCCAAATCCTCTCAATTTTTCAAACCTTGCCAAATGGGAACTTGTCTTCTCCCATCTCATTTTTAACAATCTTCAGGAATTCCTCTATACTCCTTCCTCCCTTGTGTATGCCCTCTGCATTCAATATGCTCAGTCCATCTTTTCGACTCTGCTTCCCAAGAAGAGCTGCATAATGGGACTCATTGTCAAAAATCCCTTCCCAATCTCTTCTGTGTATCCACAACATCTTCCTCCACCTCTTCCTCAATTCCATAAGAAATCCAGATCACAATTTACAAATCTCCCTCCTAATTTTGATCCTTTCAAATACACCCCTCTATATCATCTCACCTACACTGACTTCAATCAATTCTCAGCCACCCTCATCAAACAACTCAAATCTGCCATTCTCAAAAAGCTTGACAATGTATCTGAGTTCATCCTTCAAAGAGGTGAGAATCTAATTCATCCCTCTCCTGAACAGCCAACCTCAACATCTTTCCCTCCTCCTCCTCCTAGCAGCCATCCCCTGTCTCCTAGACCATCACAGGCATCCATTTACTCCTACTTCCAAGCTCCTCCTGCTAGCAAGCCTCCCAAAGTTACCAAGAAAAGACCTGCCTCTCTTTACAAGGAATACCAAATGCGGGTTTCACCATCTGATGAGAACATGACTCCTCAGCAATTGCAAGCCTGGATTGGTCCAAGGATTCTCTACCATCAACCTGTCCTCACCAAAGATCAGTTGACAGCTAGAGAAGATCAACACTTCCAGTATAATTATATGATGGGTCTTGACTGGAACAATGAATGGTTCTACAGAAGAAATTATCCAGTGAGAAGAGCTACCCTTCTACAAGAAAAGAAAGCTGTGGAGAAAAGTCAGAATGCCTAGTATAGGTCCTTTGGTTTATTTTTTCTTAAGTTTTGAATAGCTGTTCAGAACATCCTTTTTATTTTTACTTTTCAATCATTTCATTTAGTACATATCAGTTTGTATTAAAAGTTTGCTTGCCAAAATATTATCAAGAAGAATTTCTCTTCATTGGTATTCTATTCCCTTAGCACTTATCCTTGCAGGTACATAATCAAAAACTGTATTTATTTACCAAAAAGGGGGGAAATTGTTAGTACCTCACTATGTTTAACTCACAATTAATCATAGTAAAAATGTTTTGATAAATAAATAATCAAACCCAATTGATTATATGATGTATACAAAAAGACCTGAGCACAGGCAGCCCTATACAAAGCTCAACAGCTAAGGTGCCCTGTTTCCACTCAAGCCAACAGTCAAGTCATTACATGATCTACCTATCATCTATACATCCAACAAACTGAAGAACTACATATTACAGACTCCCTCTACCTTAAATGAATTATCAAGATGATATATACAAACAAGCTTAATCAGCTAAGGCCCTACAAGCCCAACAGCTAAGCTCCCCTGTTTCAACAGCTAAGACTGTTCTTCTTTAAGCTATCTCCACGTCATCAGATCTTTGAAGAATGATTATTCCAATATTACCAGTCATTGGAATAACTCATATTGAAGCATGTTCAAGTGTGAATACACCTTCTCCAAACCTTGACAACCTGTGTACAGAGGAACAACAAGCATTCAGTCAATGTCAAAGGGAACCATTACTTCTCTGTACCTTTGTTCCCCATACAGCTACTACTATACCCTTGTCCCCCAACGGCTCTATCTCCTCCCTTATATAAAGGAGTATACTGGCATGTTGTCAAGTGATCCTTTTTAGACCATCTACACCCATTTCACAACCTTACACTATTTGAAAACCTTTGTAGCCTTACTGCATTTTCACTTTGCAGTTTTAAATATTTGCATAAACCCCTACAAATATTGTGTCATCCTGCACCCAGTTACAACCCACATACAGCCAGCTAACAGTCAAGCTATTTTGTAAACACACTTGTAATATTTTCTTTTTTCTTTTTCTCGCTTTGAAAGAAGCAACCTTAATTGAAGTGTCAATTAAGTAGAGGGGGTTCAAAGGAACTTTCCTTATCAATTCTTGTAATTCTAATTGTAGAGAATATTATAGTGAATTGGTCTCACTGTTCTAACAGTGGGGGTGAATGTAAGAGAAGGGTTTTGCCTCTGAACCACTTTAAAATACCGTGTACACTCTTGTCTCAACACTAACACACACATACACCTTGTCCTTTCAATTATTTACTCATTTTTATTCCGCTGCACATTTCTTTTTTTTATCTCTCAACAGCTAACCTCAAACAGTTAGATGTTCAAGTTTTAATTATTCTGTTCATTAAGTTAAACAGGGCCTTTCACTGACCAAACCCTTGTTTGTTATAATCAATGAAGCCTAAAATAATAATCTTATCTCTTATAATTAAAGACTAACCAAAATTTGTTACTATCATAAATTTGAGTGTAATGCATTTGTCGTTTATCTTATGTTTAAGAACTTACCAAAATTATATTTCTATCTTAAACGAAAATTCAAAACAACCTGCAGAAATGGAATCAAATAAAAGAATAAAATTGAGATTTTGTATCCGTTTGATAAATTTTCAAAATTTGAAACTGGCCAAAAGGTTGAATTTAAAAACATAATCACGAACATAATTTATTGTCAACTTGTGCTATGCAAGCTATGGTGATATAGCATTCCTATCTTTTATACGGTCTATTTTAAAACTTTACCAAATATAATTATTACCAGAAATGAATGCAATTATCGTGTATTTCAAAAATTTGTAACAACAATAAAATAAAACCCCTATTATAGGCCAAATTTCCCTATATAACTCGTATGTACATCTACCTAGTTTTCATTCCTTGCAAATATTATGTGTTTTCCATAAAACATAATAATGCCACAAGAAAGCTAAAACATCAACTAATGATGAATATACGTTCGTCCATCAACTTTGGTTAGTCTTCTATTTTTCCTGTTTTCTTTCTATCTTTTTTTCTATACATCCACACACAACACATAGTAATTGATGAAATTCCATAAATATAATTTAGATGTTTTATTTCGCAGGTTACAACATATTAGATCGTTGTTCATCGCATTTCTAGCCAACTCACCATTATAAATAGGTATTGCCGATAAAAGGATAGCCATCTACCCCCAAGAAATTTCCTGTGATGTTTGTTCATCATAGATCTCACTTGCAATCGCATTATCTAAGCAACCAATCATGATGTATCCAACTCGAATTAAGTACGACTCCGCCTACAAGTGATTGAATATGAAAGATGAGGGATGGAATCATAAATTCAAGAAAGCTAAAACATCAACTAATGATGAATATACATTCGTCCCTCAACTTTGGTTAGTCTTCTATTTTTCCTGTTTTCTTTCTATCTTCTTTTTCTATACATCCACACACAACACACAGCAAATGATGGAATTCCATAAATATAATTTTGATGTTTTCGTTCGCAGGTTACAACTTATTAGATCGTTGTTCATCGCATTTCTAGCCAACTCAGCATTAAAAATAGGTATTGACTTCGATAAAAGGATAGCCATCTACCCTCCAAGAAATTCCTTGTGATGTTTCCAAGAAATTCCTTGTGATGTTTGTTCATCATAGATCTCACTTACAATCGCATTATGTAAGCAGCCATTCATGATGTATCCAACTCGAATTAAGTACGACTCCGCCTACAAGTGATTGAATATGAAAGATGAGGGATGGAATCATAGGTAGAAGCGAGAGTGGAGACTCGCACTAGTGTATTCCTTCCTAAGTGTTCATTTATGTGTGAAATGTTCATACCTACATAAATGTCTGAAAGATATAGTTTTAGTTGCTTGAAGCCTAAAATATTAGTCTTATCTCCTATAATTAAAGACAAAACAAAAATTTTTTACTATCATAATTTTTTGTGTAATACATTGTGTATCTTATGTTATTACTTAAGCACTATTGCTCGTGGTTTTTAGTATCAGTTTTAATGTTTTTGATAGCCAGTTGTAATGTATTTTATAGACAGTTGTAATGTTATGAAGCACAAGCAAGCATTTTAAAAACATGTTTTTCCAAATCACTTGAAAAAAAATGCATTTTTCATAAGATCAACAAGAATTATTTCATTTTCAGCTAATAATTCCATGAATTGAAAATTTATTCTACTTGTGAATTCTAATTAAAGATCAGAAATCTTATACCAATATGTTCTTGAAGAAATTTTATTTAACATTAGTTATACACAATTAAACGATTATCCTTTAAGACCATGAATAAAAAGAATATTCATGAAATTATTTTTGGTCGTTACACGTACTCCGTGCTTGCAAAAAAGGCCTCTACTATTGCGATATTGGGTGAAGAGATGAACCCTTCACTGTGTGCATTTTTATTAGAATTTCATTTTTATATCTAAATGAAGTAGGCCGATTTATTTTTTGGTGATGCTCCTTTTCGCCCGCCACGAGAATCATGCACATTCGGTGTCCGTAGGGGAGTTTAACAATAAAATTTAGTTTAGTTATTGACACCTCAATGTTTCGGTCTCTTCCCATGTATACTAAATATAGTAGTCTAGGAATGAATCTCCTGAATAGTTTCATTTTTTATTTCCTGTAATGCCATATTTTAGCCATATTTTGAGGAAAAATGGAATATGTTTAGTAACAGCAAGTAGTAGATCTCTCGAATTCATCAAAGTTTATAGTCGATTTTAACATTTGCGGATGTAGTACTTATAGATGTGAAAGTCCCTGTTTAGAGATTATGACACTAGATAGTTGAAAAGGAATGAGATAACAAGGTCGACTATCTTTGAGATAGGCCGACTATCTTTGAGATAGGTCTACTATCTTCGAGATGAAGGTCAACTATCTTGAAAGGTCATTATTTTCTCTTGCATTCTAAAGGCCAAAAATGAGTAGGAATTATGCGCAGCAGAATAGATAATTTCTATGGCCTTATGGATGTTGTCTAACATATATATTCCTATTTACTATATCAATTTTATCTTGTCTAAATGATCAACCAAGTTTTGAATAAAGCAAGAACGAATAGTTGATATGAAAAATGAAAGAGCAAGACAAGAAATTAAAAGAGACAAGAGACAAGAGTTTTTAGCGTGGTTCGGAGTATAACAACATCTCCTACATCCACACCCCATCATCCTCAACAATGGGAAACAATCCACTATACTTCCTTCACTCAGACAATACATGAATTTTGTAGAAAATCCCCTCGGAATTTTCCAACTTAATTAGCCTCACTAATTAAGCATGCTAGTTGCATATCATAAAAGAAAAAAAAAATGGTTCACAAATGTGATGTAGTTCTTCCTTTGCGTGACACTTGAATTTGTCGGATGGAAGCTCTTCTTGGATCGTTGGTGTTCCCCCTCAACGTTTAGATGGTTTGAAGTGTATTTGGTGTGGTATATGAATAGGTGTACATTTTGGTTACACACACCATGGTCTACTATCAAAGGTTTGGGTTAGGTTTATGGGTAAAAACTATTAGTGTGTGAAATTGGTGTTTATTGCAAATACTAAGGTTTTGAAAGGAATGGGGAAAATGGTGCTGGGTGCACGCTTGAAATGGGTGAGTTTGGGTTTAATTTATAAGGGTAAGAATGAAATAGCCGTTGGGTTTGTCAAGATGTAATTGGTAGTCTTCAATGTTGAGTCAATGTTGGGAAATGGGTAAGACCACTATTCATCATTTGAAAATAATCTGCAAACTTCTTTCTGCTGCTTATGCCATGAATAATGAAACTTTCACTTAGCACCCTTGACTTTCATTTTCGTTGTTTCACCCTTCTAGTAATTTGGACATAACTTTCCTTCCGAAGCTCCAATGTGAAAATTGATTGCATATTCTTCTACATCATTAAATTATCTTTCTATTGAGTCTAATATTGAATATTTTGTGGCCTTGGTAGGTGTTGGAAATCACTGTTGAAAATATGGGAAACTTGGAGGGATCTTAGTGTAATATTATGAACTTTCACTCTTGACACTTTAGACCATTTAACTTTCTCTAGTTAAATGATCAATCTTCATCAAAATACTTTGTTAGGACCTAACAATTTCCCCCTTTTTGGTGAATGATTGGTCATTTTAAACTCTTAATTGCTTGTTTTATAGCTCCATAAGCAAAAAGAGATGACATAGAACATGTTAATTTGGTGCATGAAATTTTGGCCAGATTTTTTGTCAACTTTGATGAATAAACTGCTTTGATTCACGAGGTTGTAGGATTTGTGTCTATATGATATAGATAGGTCTATGAGTCTTGTTTACTCAGAAAAAATCGGTTTGATATTTCGACATCGGGAGAGTGAGATATTGTTTTTTTTTCGTGCAAGGTGTCAAACCAGATTTAGGTCTGCTATCATGATTTCCGGGTGGCCAGATTTTTTGTCAACTTTGATGAATAAACTGCTTTGATTCACGAGGTTGTAGGATTTGTGGCTATATGTTATGGATAGGTCTATAAGTCTATTTTACATAGAAAAAATCGGTTTGAGATTTCGACATCGGGAGTGTGAGATATTGCTTTTTTTTCGTGCAAGGTGTCAAACCAGATTTAGGTCTGCTATCATGGTTTCCGGGTAAGCTGTCCACTTCAAATAGATGTCATTTTCTGCTCATACTGAATCCGCTTTTGGGGAAGGTCTTGTTGGAAATCTCTATGTGTGTAGGTTACACAGAAACAATCGGTTTATCAATCGGAGCTTTGAAGAATTTGATATAAATTTTCTTGTGAAGGCACGCAGAGATGATTTTTTGCAAATTTCCAGCAACTCTTTTTTCTTCAAAAGTGGCTCTTCTTGGTTTGTTTTGATTGTGATTTGGGGCCTTAAAAGGTTGTTCCCTCTCAAAATTTGTCTTGATGCCATGAATATTTTGCATCCAAGCTTGCTTCGACTTTAATTTCTTCAAGATATGCACATTTCCGTCGAGCATCCAATTTCATTCTCCTAAAATCACAAAGGAGAAGAAGAAGTAAATGATTCTTTTTAATCAAATAAATAAATATAAGCACAAATATGATTCTAGATAATCAAAATAGAATATGAAGCACTATAAAGCCAAATTTTGACCAATGACCTCTTGGTCTAGTGGTATCATGGCCTTCCCCTGGGGGGAGGTCTCAGGTTCTACTCCCGCTGGGAGCAGGTTCTATAGTATATAAACGGTTTATATACTAAAGGCACTATAAAGCCAAATTTTGACCAATGACCTCTTGGTCTAGTGGTATCATGGCCTTCCCCCTAGGGGGGAGGTCTCAGGTTCTACTCCCGCTGGGAGCAGGTTCTATAGTATATAAACGGTTTATATACTAAAGGCACTATACAACCAAATTTTAGCCTTTCCCTGGGGGGGAGGTCTCAGGTTCTACTCCCGCTGGGAGCAGGTTGTATAGTATATAAACGGTTTATCGCTGGGAGAAGGTTCTATTAATATTTAAACGGTTTATATATTAAAGGCACTAGAAAGCCAATTTTTTATTATTGCTGGCTTAGTTGGTAAAGTATCTGTACCAATGACCTCTTGGTCTAGTGGTATCATGGCCTTTCCCTAGGGGGGAGGTCTCAGGTTCTACTCCCGCTGGGAGCAGGTTCTATAATATATAAACGGTTTATATACTAAAGGCACTATAAAGCCAATTTTACCAATGACCTCTTGGTCTAGTGGTATCCACTTTGGTATTAGAGGTTTCCCCTGGGGGGAGGTCTCAGGTTCTACTCCCGCTGTGAGCAGGTTCTATTAATATATAAACGGTTTATATATTAAAGGCACTATAAAGCCAATTTTTGACCAATGACCTCTTGGTCTAGTGGTATCATGGCCTTCTCCTGGGGGGGAGGTCTCAGGTTCTACTCCCGCTGGGAGCAGGTTCTATAGTATATAAACGGTTTATATACTAAAGGCACTATAAAGCCAAATTTAACCAATGACCTCTTGGTCTAGTGGTATCATGGCCTTTCCCTGGGGCAGGTCTCGGGTTCTACTCCCGTTGGGAGCAGGTTCTATAGTATATAAATGGTTTATATACTAAAGGCACTATAAAGCAAAAATTTTTGATTCATGCATCAGACTGATAAAAAATTTTAAGGGAAGGGAGGGAGGCGATTTTTGGGAGATTTTCGCCAGAATTTTCCAGCGGTTATAACTTCCACTCCGGTTATTATTTTTCAGATCTCAACGGTCAATATGTGCGCCTAGGTGATGGGAACATTCTCCAGAAATTTGAAGACGATCCAACGGTTAAGGAATCGGGAATCTCGTTTTTCTGGTCCGATTTAGGGATTGCAGGTTTTTTAATTTGAGTCCTTTGGTGGTTGTTTTGGTCGGAGTTTCCTGTTGTTTTCTCTCTGTTGGCCGCACTAGTACAGATTTAGGCTTGCATAGCGTTTTTTTTAGGCCTTAGATAGCGTATAAAAGCGCTATGCAAGCCACCGCTATGCTAGTTAACATAGCGTTTATTTTTGCGCTATCTTAGCGTAGGAACTTCGATAGCGCATAAAAAGCGCTATCCAAGTGTATATTTTTATGCTATCCAAATGGTCATTTTTTCACAAAAAGCAAGCTAAGATAGCACATAAAAAACGCTATCCAAGTGTATATTTAAAAAAAAAAAAAAAAAAAATCCACGCTGCACTGTTTTCGAATTATATAAATTATAACCAAAAAATCAAATAAACAAAAATTAATATGAACAAACAAACATTTTATTGAATAATAACAATCAACCTTTCATTACATGCACCAACAATACAATCATCCACAAGAGTTATAAACTAACAAGATATTTTTGTTAAACGCGCTACCAACAAATGTAATTCTTCAAACAATAATTCCTACAATTATCGCTCCTTTGAATTGAATTACACGGAGAATATGACCCAACTTAGTCTTCATACACAGCTCGTTTTGCAAAGGCTACTCTATCAGGGAGTATAAATGATGCTCACAGCATCCACTTTCCTGGTGCAACGAGACGAACCCTATGCATTTCTACCTCAAATGCCACCTCTTCAAGTGCAATTCTTATCCGCTGATTAACAGTAAACAGAAACAAAAGGAAAATCCTTGCGTAAACATAAATAGACAAATCTCAACATCAAGTGTAAGTAAGAAATTTCAAGTAGATGGTGTTTTCAAAGTTGCAATTTGTAAAAGAAGGGCACGTAAATCATTTAGAATTATACCTCATGAAAGTCAAACTCTGAATCTCGAGCTATAGAAAATCCATAAACATGAATTCTTGGCAAAGTGTACTCTCTATCCTTGGGCATTTCACTGTATATTCCCCTAAATGCATCTGCAAGAGCATATAAGCGATTGAGTAAAGGAGAAAGGAACATTGCAAGAGGAAGCTTACACACAGAGAGAGAGAGAGAGAGAGAAATAAGATGACCCAAGTTCAAAGAATTAAGTTGACAATATCAAAGAAGCAAACTGGAAGCAAGAAATCCAACTCCTGGAACCATGATGGGGCTAATATACTTTTAAATGCACATTCATTTTACTCATTATGTTCGGTTCATAACTTGATAAGCTATACTTATATGATATGCCATTTTATTCCAAATTGTGGGGCTCGCTTAACAGTTATCAAAACTATGTAGTATACTCCCTCCGTCCCAAAATGATCTTCTTATTTGACTATTCAAACTTTTTAAGGATATGAACACTTGCTTCACTATCCATGTTTTGCTTATGCACTTTTAAGGCCAAAATGTAGAAACAAGAAGAACTTTTGGAGACAATGAGAAATGGCAAATAGGAAGATCATTTTGGGACGGAGGGAGTATTTACTAATTCAGATCATATGTATGATCGTACTTATGTTCATGTACACAGCAATGGAATATTTAGAGAAACTTGTATCTTTATTGAGGTGAACTCACTGCTTAAAGGCTGCCAAATAAAAGTAACCTTGAAAGTCCTAGGATCAATAAGAGCCACAAAAAGAAGCAAAAACTTATAGTAAGAAAGTCTGTTTAGGCTCTAAGTTTATCAATTGTCAAAAAATAAAAAAATAAAAAATTCTTAAACAATCCAAAAAGCTCAACAATTCCACTGTCCTTACTTCATTAAGTTTCAAGAAAGCTGATTTACTTGGACTATAGTAGCTTGATCATATGTATAAGCCAAATGGACAAATTAACAAACTTCCACTTTCGTGTTGTAGCAAAACAACCAGAAATATAGAGAACTATTTTATGTAAGAAAAAAATTGCAAATTAAAACTATTTGATGTCAGAAATTGAATCTTTCAAAGCGTAACCTACCAAGAAACTCGGCTGCATCCTTTGGCAAATTCATTACGACTTGCGTGATGAATCGTGCTTTTTGACTAGTAAACATAGCTTCGATGAACCTCCTCCCGTCCATGTTAAAAACCTTAAAAGTGTAAAAATTAAAGCTGTATAAATACTACTCTGAAAACTTGAGGGGAAATGATAAAAAGAAGATGGTCATGAAAGGGGGTAATGCATAAAAAGATCGAATGGTTGGGGAAACCTCTACCGTTAAAAGTACCAAACATTGCATGGGCGACTTATCTAAACTACATTCAGTGTACCTCAATTTTTCTCTCAAGTTTGTTGAGCACACAATTTCTTTCAAGATAATCAACCGCGTGAGGGTTCAAATCATTCGCACAGCAGGTAGAGCTATGGAGCCAACCCCTGCGAAAACATCACCTGTTGCAGAAATATTGTGAGACGAGAAAAGGCATGGGAAAACTTGTATGTTAAACGTATGTACACATTGAAAAGAAAAGTTCGGCAGTAAGAAGAATGTATTAGTAGCAAAACATTGCACAAGTATGAAAAATCAACAACAACGTTCTTAATCAACTTAGATCACATCAGACTTACAAACAACATCATTCTGTCTGAAGCCGCTCACAAGCCTTTGCCTCTCTGTTCCTAGCCTTGAATTCCAGTACCTGCATACAATTGAAAAGGAAAGACCAGCATTATCTCCTTAATTTTCCATTTCCAAAATTAACAGTTTCTAAATCTAAACCCTTGTTCTAGCCTTCAGAAATTAATTGGCTGCCCCTTAGCCGAATATGAATGTATGGGAAAGGTTTTGCTTTAAACTTCCAATAAAAGAATAAGCAAATGCAGTTCACAATGATGAACATGAATTTAGGTTCCCTCTAATACTCTTTATCTTTTTTGGTGTTGTTTATGTCTTCATTGCAAGATTTCTTTAACCCTCAACAAAACATTTCATCAAATTTCTATAGAAGATAAACATCAAAGAATCCTAAGTTAGTGCTACAAATCATTTCAAATCACAGTTACACCAAACTCAAACAGGACTTATAGGAGTACCAACAAATGTCAAGTAAAATAACCAAGAAAAATACCTGCTTGACCTTGTAACCAAGACGGCGATGAGCCTTATCAGGGCGAGTGGGGCGAGTGACACGAGGTGAATCTTTAGCAGTTAAATTTAATGACAAGGGTAAGAGAAAGGCCAGTTGGACTCCGAGTCGTGAAGTTTCTAGTCGTCGGTGCATCTGCGATCTTGAGTCGGTGAGTTAGAGGCTAGATCCATACCTCGTCGGTTGGCAGGGGATGGTGATGGGGTGAAGTTCGCAGAATGTAAAACCGAAGAAGAAACGCCGGGAGTGTGGATAGGGAGAGAGAGTACGCTGTGCTACAGAGAAGAGGGAAAAAGTTAGGGCAATAGTACTTAGGTTTCTGGTAAAAACGAATAATTAGTCCTTTTTTAGGTTTCGAGCAAATAACTGTAAACAAAGATCAGATTTCGAAGTAAACGTTGTTTTTCTTAACAATTCAATTGCATAAGATAATCGAAAATTACCTTAAAGGAGATGATTATGTTCACGGCTTTTGGAGGAAATAGAGGGCTAGGGTTTAGAGGAAGGGGTCTCTGTCCTCGTTGTGTGGTGGTGGTGGCGGAGGCGATGGCCGGGGAAGAGTTGTTTCCTTCCTCTGCGTCGCTGGGGAGCTTTGTCGTCGAATCGATCGGTTTTGTGGAGCTCTCTTGGTAGCGATCAGTTTAGGTTGGGCGTCTGAATTGAAGGGTGTTTTGGGTTTTATTTGTTTTTGGGTTTAATTTGGCCATGCCCTTGGATAGCGCTTTAGGTATATATTGGTCGGACTAAAAAAAATAAGAGCTTATGATGCGCTAGGTAAGATAGCGCTTTTTTATGCGCTATCTTAGATATTTCCAAAGATAGCGTTTGATAAATAAACGCTATGTTAGCTATTTTTAATTTTATTTTTTCTTTATTTTTTATCTTTGTGTCTTGATTATAATTGTATACGCTATGTAAGGGTATTACTTAGATAGCGCTTTGTAAAAGCGCTATCTAAGCTGCGTTTCCTAAGACTCAATCTGTACTAGTGCCGGTGCCCAAGCTTCGGCAATGGAGAGGGAGGGGATTGGAATAGGTTTGGTTGGTGTGGGAGGTTCTAATGGAGTTTCTAGGGTTTTGCAATCCAAAAACCCTAATTTGCATGGAGGGGGTTCGAATCTTGGTGGGGAGGCTGCTAACTCGAATGTGTTAGAAATTGCCATTGGGGCTAAGGAAGCCATTGCGCAGGGATTGAACGAAGGGAAGCAAGATTTTTCATCAATGGCGGCGGCTGGAATTTCTGGGAATCCCGTCTGCTCGGCCGCGCACGACCAGGGACTCGGCCGAGCACCAGAAGGTCCGGTCAGACCTGTTCATACACCCGGTCGGACCTATGCTGCTGGGTGTCAAAATGGTACTAATCAAGGTGGTTAAGCTAAAGTTTCGTATTCTGCAGCTTTGAAGGGTGATAAAGAGGTTGAAGGTACTTTCATCAATCCATTTGCAGGTATTAAGGCACCGTCTCGTCAACGTGCCATTATTGATGGTGAACCAGCTATGATTTTGACTGATAGGGAGGTTCAAGTGGCGGTGGATCATTTGAAATTTACTGTGGTATTAAAATATACCACTGGCCGTCCTCAGTTGAAGGTAATTCATGATCATATTACACAACACTGGGGTTTAAAAGGTGTTTTAATGTGGGATTGCTTGACCCGCGACATGTTCTAGTGTATCTTTCTACTCAGGAAGATCTTACTTTGGCTTTAGCAAGGGAATCCAATGTTATCATGAATTCAATATTTAGATGTATTCGTTGGACCCCTAACTTTGACTATGCTTATGATAATCTGTGCATATCAGTGTGGATACGTCTACCTAACCTGCCGTTACATTGGTATGCATTTATGGAAAATATTGGTAATTCTCTGGGTACTTTCTTATGTGCTGATGATAAGTCTGCTGGTTTTACGCATCACAGGTTTGCACGTTTTTGTGTGGAAATGGATGTATCTAAACATAGACCGGAACATATTTACTTGGGTACGACGCGGGAGAATGGTTTTTGGCAGGATATTGATTATGAGGGTAATGTTCTCTACTGCACTAAGTATGGCATGTTGGGACATGACGAGTACTCGTGTCGGCGAGGTGCAAAGCGACAGGGAAGGAGTATTGGGCTGCAGCAACAACAGTCTCAGATTCCACAGCCGCAGCAACTGCCATAGCAGCACCAACCTCCCAAAGCTCCGTAACAGAGACAGATCAAGAAGGGCAATCAAAATAATCCCCAGACTAAGTGGCAAGTTGTGGGTCGTAAGTTCACAGCAGCAGAAAAGGGGAAAACTATTTCTGCGGTGGTCAGGGACAAGCTAAAGGGACAGTTTTTTCTCGAATGGAATATGGGGCGGTGAAGATTGTGGGAAACCATGATCAGTGGATGAATAAGGTTGAGGAGGGGGAGTTTATACCCTCCAAATATGGGGGTAAAAAACCGTCAGTGGTTGAGGTGGAGGATATTTCTCCAGCACAGGATCAAGCAGATATAGAGGAGCTTGATAGGGTACAGCAGCAACAGTAGCAACAGCAGAAACCGCAGCAGTCGCAGTTTTTTTAGCGTCCGGAGGGGTCTAGTGTTAATTCTTTCGTTGCTCTTGAAGGTTTGGATGAGGAGGAACTTCCTTTGTGTGTGGTGAACAAGGCGGCAGTTTTGAACTCTAGCACGGAAGGTTCTTCAAACAAAGAATCGTCCGGGCATGTACCTAAGACACAAGATCCCGCTGTTGCGGCTGCAGGTGGGGATCTTAATCAGGGTATGAGTGTTTTGAACACAGAGATAGCAGCTGCTACAGCACAACCAGCAGCAGGGGTGAATGGGGTTGTTGTTGGAGCTATTCTTGGGACAGAGGATGACAGGGTTTCTGAATCGTCGGAGGGTGGCACTGAGCTGGAAACTAATATTACAGGGGAGACAGAAGAGTCTAAAGATTCTTTTTTCAAGGAGGTTTCCAGTGGGCAGAAGTCAAGGCGTAGGAGGAACAGGGGCAGTAAGTCGGTGCAGTTGGGTTCGCCTCCGCAGACCCGAAGCAAGACTATTGGGGTAACCTCTATCTCTAATAGTTTTTAATGTCGTTCATCATATGGAATGCTAGAGGCGTCGGTAATGTTAAGACTATGGATGCGTTGAAATTATTAGTGCAGCAGCATAAACTTTGGTGTTTAGCAATTCTGGAACCTAAAATCTATGGTATTAGGCTCCCGAATATCGCTAAACAACTTGGTTTTCCTCATTTCATGCATGGAGATCCTGTTAATAAGCATATTTGGGTGTTATGGAAAAATGGTATTGATATGGATGTTGCTCTAGTCTCTAAGCAACATATCTCTGTTCGGGTTACGGTTTTCGGTGAACAATATGGATTATTTTCTTTTGTTTATGCCAGTTGTGATCGGTTGGAGAGACAATCTTTATGGGGAGAGCTCGTTAATTTATCTTCGCAGTCTGATGATCCGTGGTTGATTGGTGGTGATTTCAACATCATTGCAGCGCCGGCGGAGAAACTGGGAGGTAATGGGTGGGATTTTCCTAGTATTGATGACTTCTGCAATTTCATGGTTACTTCCGGTGTTTCGGATGCGGGTTATAAAGGGAGTATCTATACCTGGTGTAATGGGCATCCTGGGACTCGTCGGATTTGGGAGAGATTGGATAGGGTGTTGGTGAACGGGTCTTTCGCTGCTAAACACGGCAGTATCACTGTTGTTCATTTACCGCGGGATGTATCTGATCACTCTCCACTGTAGATTAAGATCGCTGCTATCGCCAAACCGAAGTGCCCCTTTAAGTTTTATAAAATGTGGTTGGAGCATCCAAGATTTGATGACTTTGTACGGGAGGTGTGGAGTAGAGGTTGCTGGGGAACACCGTTGTTCAGACTGCACTGGATGCTTCATGTGTTGCGTGGAGAACTCAGAAAGTGGAATTGGGAGGTTTTCGGTAATATTTACCGTAAGATCGATCAGTTGCAGGATGATCTTACCCATTTCGACTTCTCGTTGCAGCAAAATTGGGATGATTTAGTTGCTACAGAACAGAGGCAAAAAGTGAGGAACTGGTTTAGGTTCGCAGATGGGTGGACATGAAACAGCAGTAGTCACGGCAATTATGGGTTCAGGACGGAGACAGAAATTTGGCCTTTTTTCATGCTTCCATTAGAGAGCGGAGAAGGCAGAATTCCTTGAAGCTGCAGCCGCCGGATGGTTCTTGGTGTGATAATGAGAACTTATTGGGAGAGCTTGGAGCTGCACATTTCGAGGAGATTTTTTCTTCTGGTCCTCATGAGGTTGATGACAGGTTATTTCAGGGTATTATGGCAGGAGTAATAGCTGCAGATAATGCGATGCTTACTGTAGTTCCTGATGAGACAGAGGTTTGGGAGTCTATTAAATCTCTAAATGCAGACAGTGCTCCGGGATCGGACGGTTTTACTGGGCAATTCTTTAGGGGATGTTGGTCAATTATTAAAACTGATGTTGTTGCTGCGGTTCAGTCGTTCTATAGAGGTGAAGAACTTCCCTAAGGTTTTTCGTCTAATGTGTTGGTGCTCTTACCCAAGGTTGATAAGCCGACTGGGTTTAAGGAATTGAGGCCTATTAGCCTGTCCACCTTTATGAACAAGGTGATCTCTAAAATTTTAACTTTACGACTGGCTAGTGTGTTGCCTAAGTTAATTTCTCCGGAACAGACGGGTTTCATTAGGGGTCATGGTATTCAGGAAAATATTGCCTTGGCTCATGAGATGGTGCATCGGATCGATCAGAAGGTTGTGGGTGGGAATGTTCTCTTCAAGATGGATATGTCTAAGGCGTATAATCGACTAGAGTGGTATTTCTTATTTGGAGATTTGGAGATTTGGAGACGTTTGGGTTTGATGCCAACTGCTGCAGCCTGATTTTGAGGTTAGTGCGGGGTAATTGGTATTCTGTTCGTATGGGGGGTGTTTCTCATGGTTATTTTCCCTCAACTCGTGGGGTCAAACAGGGAGATCCGCTCTCTCCATTGTTATTCATTATTACTCAGGAAATACTGTCCTGGGCACTGTACAGAGCTGTTCAGGAGGAGGTGTTTAGGCCGTTTGAACATGGTAGGGGGAATTTTCCATTGACCCATTTGCTTTATGTGGATGACATGCTTTTGTTTTGTAATGGGCGTCAGAGATCCATTGAGGGTCTTCGTGAGGTTCTAAGTATGTATGAGAGGTCTTCGGGTCAATTGATTAATTTGGAGAAGAGCAGCTTTATGTGGGTGCTAAAAGGCGACAGTTCGAGATAGAATATTCGAAGATGGTAGGGTTGCACGCACCAGCAGTTTCCGCTCAAATATCTAGGGATCCCGTTGTTCAATGGTAGAGTCAAGAGGGTACACTTTGCGGAGCTAGAAGCGAAGATGATGAAAAGGGTGGATGGTTGGAAAGCACGGCTTCTGTCATTTGGTTGGAACAAATCTGTGCTTTCTAGCATTCCTATTTATTCTTTGGGTGTACTCAAGGTTCCTAAGGTTGTAACTCGTAAGTTGGAAAGCATTATGTCCAACTTCTTATGGAGCAGTGGAGGTGAAAAACGGGCTCATTGGGTTTCTTGGGATGTGGTTTGTAGACCTATCCAAGAAGGTGGTTTGGGAATTCGGAGGGTAGAGGATATGAATCAGGCTATGTTAGCCAAGTTGGCGTGGGTGGCAACCAGAGGCAATTCCCTATGGTCACAATGGGTCCGTGTCAAGTATAAATGTCAACCTGCAGCTTCTAGTTCGCATGTGTGGTAAGCTGCATCGTCATATTTACATCAGTTGGATGATTGCAGTCGTTGGGTTGTTGGCAGACGAGATATCAGATTTTGGACTGATAATTGGTGTGGGGTCCGGCTTGGGGGCCTGCTTCCTGAAGATCAACTTTTGACAGTGAGAGATGGTATTCAGGTTTTGGAGGACATGCTTCAGTTTATTCCGCAGGATCTACATGCCAATGTTCGTAGGGTGCATATTGATGAGCATAGTGAGGATCATCCGGTCTTCACTCTTTCAAAAACGGGAACTTTTGAGACAGCTGCATGGTGGGATTATATTCGGGTCCGCAGCCCTTTGGTGGAATGGGGTGCTAAGGTTTGGCATCCCAACATCCCTACAAAGGTCAGTGGTTTCTGGTGGAGGGCTATGCACAATGGTCTTCCGGTGGATGCAAAATTGGAGTCTCGGGGCTTCAATATTCCATCTCAATGTGTGTGTTATCCTGGAGGTGGTCATAGGGAGACTCTTAATCATTTACTTCTACAGTCGGTGATTGCGCAGTCTGTTTGGAGGCATTGGGTTAGTCTTTTCCCTTTGACTCATAATTATATTGATTTGCATCATTTGTGGACTGTTTGGTGTGGTGGACAGTCAAAGCGCCGACAGATTGGTTTAGTTCGTATGGGTATTATGCTTTTTACTTGTTGGAAGATTTGGAAAACAAGGTGTAAATCGATTTTCGAAGGAACTGTTATGAATAGTGCCAAAATTGTGGATGGGGTTAAAAATTCTCTTATTGAGATGTGCTCATTCCTAGTCCCTAAACGGGCTCCTCGTGGGAATGACCATGTCTTGTTGGAGAGCTTAGGCCTCAAAGTGGCAGAGCATAAGTTTAGGCGGCAGAGGCTGTTGAGATGGGAGCCTTCGCATTCTCATGTTTTTACTTTGAATACGGATGGTTCCGCGATAAACGGCCAGTGCACGGGTGGTGGTATTATAAGGGATGGTATAGGGGATTTTGTTTGTGCCTTTTCACACTACTACGGAGATGGAACCAACATGAAGGCGAAGATCTTTGCTTTACGTGATGGCCTGCGCTTATGTCATTCTTGGGGTTTACTTTCTGTTAAGGTAAACTCAGATTCCTTACTAGCTGTGAATATTTTAAAAGGGCGAAATAAGTGTCCGTGGCAATACACGTATGAATTGCGGGAATGTGAAAGTTTGATTGGAGGGTATGAGTTACGTCATCTTCTTCGTCAAGCAAATGGGGTTGCGGATAGATTGGCTTTTGAAGCTCATATTCATAAAACGGTTTGGACATATGGATCGTCAAGGGAGCTTCCTCGGAGTGTCTTGGACGCCTTACGTTTTGATGAAAGTGGATACTATGTTGAGCGTTGATAATTATTTGATGTTGTTGGTGTTTGCTGCGGCTTGGTTACGTACTGATGGTGCGTGTTCCATGGCCACACGGGCACGTATGGAGAGCACACAGATTCCCGACATGGACTATTGGGTATCACACGCACTGATCATCAGTGCATGGAACGTCCGCTAATCTAGAGCGGGTTGCCTTGGCATGGGTCACCTCTGGGTTGTATTCAGTTGGGCTATTTGGTGGATTGGACCTCATTGGTTATCAACATCAACTTATTCAGGCTTTGGACATGGACATTTGATGGATCATTGGGCTCCTTTGAATTTATTAGGATTGTTCTTTGGTTTAATTTTTTCAGGCTTTTATTTTTTAGATGGTTTTACCTTTTGAGGAGTTGGTTTATTTTTTAGATTTCGAGGTCCGGCCCCATATCCGGCAATGAGTCGGGTGATTGTCCCCCTCTTGTACTTATATTTTATAATTAATAAAATCTCCTCAGGTGGCGCCCTGGTTTCTTAAAAAAAATGAAGCACAAGGTGCATTTCCAAAATGTAGTCATTCAAAGCCCAACATAAGCAGTCGGTGGGCATGAGGGGCTGCACAAAAAAGGTGCCAACGAGTTTGCCGGTCAGTGCCATCGAGCCCAAGGAAGGTGATCAAGCTTCCCCCTAGCAACTACCCTAGGAGTCTCTAACTCGTGACCTCGCTTTGTCTTACTAAAGGAAATTTGGGTCATGATCCAAGATGATCAAAAAGGGTGTTCAAACACAAAAATATGTTAGACATATAAGCATGGATCTTCACGAGATGTTAAGCTCGGAGACACTAAAGTCTCTAAGAACCATGCTCTGATACCAATTGAAAGTCCCTGTTTATAGATTATGACACTAGATAGTTGAAAAGGAATGAGATAACAAGGTCGACTATCTTTGAGATAGGTCTACTATCTTCGAGATGAAGGTCAACTATCTTGAAAGGTCATTATTTTCTCTTGCATTCTAAAGGCCAAAAATGAGTAGGAATTATGCGCAGCGGAATAGATAATTTCTATGGCCTTATGGATGATGTCTAACATATATATTCCTATTTACTATATCAATTTTATCTTGTCTAAATGATCAACCAAGTTTTGAAAAGCAAGAACTAATAGTTGATATGAAAAATGAAAAAGCAAGACAAGAAATTAAAAGAGACAAGAGTTTTTAACGTGGTTCGAAGTATAACAACATCTCCTACATCCACACCCCATCATCCTCAATAATGGGAAACAATCCACTATACTTCCTTCACTCGGACAATACATGAATTGTTTAGAAAATCCCCTCGGAATTTTCCAACTTAATTAGCCTCACTAATTAAGCATGCTAGTTGCATAGCATAAAAGAAAAAAAAATGGTTCACAAATGTGATGTAGTTCTTCCTTTGCGTGACACTTGAATTTGTCGGATGGAAGCTCTTCTTGGATCTTTGGTGTTTCCCCTCAATGTTTGGATGGTTTGAAGTGTATTTGGTGTGGTATATTAATAGGTGTACATTTTGGTTACACACACCATGGTCTACTATCAAAGGTTTGGGTTGGGTTTATGGGTAAAAAGTATTAGTGTGTGCAATTGGTGTTTATTGCACACACTAAGGTTTTGAAAGGAATGGGGAAAATAGTGCTGGGTGCACGCTTGAAATGGGTGAGTTTGGGTTTAATTTATAAGGGTAAGAATGAAATAGCCGTTGGGTTTGGTCAAGATGTAATTGGTAGTCTTCAATGTTGAGTCAATGTTGGGAAATGAGTAAGACCACTATTCATCATTTGAAAATAATCTGCAAACTTCTTTCTGCTGCTTATGCCATGAATAATGAAACTTTCACTTAGCACCCTTGACTTTCATTTTCGTTGTTTCACCCTTCTAGTAATTTGGACATAACTTTCCTTCCGGAGCTCCAATGCGAAAACTGATTACATATTCTTGTACATCATTAAATTATCTTTCCATTGAGTCTAATATTGAATATTTTGTGGCCTTGGTAGGTGTTGGAAATCACTGTTGAAAATATGGGAAACTTAGAGGGATCTTAGTGTAACATTTTAAACTTTCACTCTTGACACTTTAGACCATTTAACTTTGTCTAGTTAAATGATCAATCTTCATCAAAACACTTTGTTAGGACCTAACAAGATGATATCTCATGGTTGTATTAAATTGCATCTCACGGCCTTTCATGGAGCCAGACTATTCTTTCACCAAATCTGATGACCACTTCTATCTCTAATAATTAATACTGACCAAACCATTGTTTGTTACAATAAATCAAGCCTAAAATAGTAGTCTTATCTCTTATAATTAAAGACTAACCAAAAATTGTTACTATCATAAATTTGAGTGTAATACGTTTCTCGTTTATCTTATGTTTAAGAACTTACCAAAATTATATTGCTATCTTAAACGAAAATGCTATACAACCTGCAGAAATGGAACCAAATAAAGGCATAAAATTAAGATTTTGTATCCGTTTGATACATTTTCAAAATTTGAAACTGGCCAAAAGGTTGAATTTAAAAAGATAATCATGAACAGAATTTATTGTCAACTTGTGCTATGCAAGCTATGGTGATATAGCATTCTTATCTTTTATACGGTCTATTTAAAAAACTTTACCAAATATAATTATTACCAAAAATGAATGCAATTATCGTGTATTTCTAAAATTTGTAACAACAATAAAATGAAACCCCTATTACAGGCCCAAGTTGCCCTATATAAATCGTGTGTATATCTACCTAGTTTTTCATTCTTTGCAAATATTATGTGTTTCCCTTAAAACATAATGGCACAAGAAGCTAAAACATCAACTAATGACGAAGATACGTTCATCCCTCGACTTTGATGGAATTCCATAAATATAATTTTGATGTTTTCTTTCGCAGGTTACAACTTATTAGATCGTTGTTCATCGCATTTCTAGCCAACTCACCATTATATATATGTATTGACTTCGATAAAAGGATAGCCATCTACCCCCCCCCCCCCCCAAGCAATCCCCTGTGATGTTTGTTCATCATAGATCTCACTTGCAATCGCATTATGTAAGCAGCCATTCATGATGTATCAAACTCAAATTAAGTACGACTCCGCCTACAAGTGATTGAATATGAAAGATGAGAGATGGAATCATAGGTAGAAGCGAGAGTGGAGACTCGCACTAGTGTATTCCTTCCTGTGTATTCCTTCATGTCTAAAATGTTCATACCTACATAAATGTCTGAAAGATATAGTTTTAGTTGCTTGTACCTTTATATACATATATATAATTCAATTATTGATTTGAGCATATTTAGATCTTTTAATTGATTTATTAAGTATTTTATTTGTTAAACTAATATTGTGTTCATTATTAAAAGTTTTTCTTTCCCCTACTCCTTGAATTGTCTACTTCCTTAAAACTGAAGTGTTCTAGAGCAAGATTTTATAGGGCATGATTTTCTATTGCAATTGTTCCTACTACCTAAAATAGGATTCACTGTTTAGCGATCATAACACTAATTTTAGGGGTCTAATTTGCCTTAATGTAACATATTTTCTCATTAATCAAGTTCATTTTACTTAACTACATGACTACAGGTAAATTATTCAATTTTCAGCTAATAAGTTCCATGAAACGAAATTCAGTCTTTTCGTGAATTCTAAAGGACAAAATTCTTATACCAATATGTCTTTGCGTAAATTATATTTAACATTAGTGATAAACAATTAAACTATTACCCTTTAAGACTATGAACGAAAAGAATATTCATAGTAGTAACTGGGTCGTTCCATATACTTCGTGCTTGCAAATAAAGCCTCCACTTTTGCGATATTGGGTGAATAGTTGAACCTTAAAACTTACTTCCTACACTGTGTGACACATTTTCATTAGAACTTCATTTAATATTTATATGAAATAGGGTGGTTTATTTTCTGGTGATGTTCTTTCTTCTCGTCCGCCACGAAAATCATTCACATTGTCGCTGTCTATGGAGGAATTTTACAATAAATTAGTTTCATTATTTACAATAAATTAGTTTCATTATTTAACCCTTTAAAAAAATAATCATGAATAGAATTTATTGTCAACTTGTGCTATGCAAGCTTTGTTGATATAGCATTCCTATCTTTTATACGATCTATATAAAAAAACTTTACCAAATATAATTATTACCAAAAATGAATGCAATTATCGTGTATTTCTAAAATTTGTAACAACAATAAAATGAAACCCCTATTACAGGCCCAAGTTGCCCTATATAAATCGTGTGTATATCTACCTAGTTTTCCATTCCTTGCAAATATTATGTGTCTTGGGTTAATGTCTTTGAATTTGGGACGCCGAGTTAAAGGATTAAGCGATAGGAAGATTTCGTCATTCCAGGACGGAGCAGGCAAGGGTTCGGCCAAACCTAGGGAAGGACTCGGCCGAACCAGGCGAATCAGAAAAGAGGTTTTTGGAGCAACAGAAGGATTCGGGCGAGTGAAGGAAGGGATTCGGCCGAGTCAAGGCATGGGTTCGGCTGAACCATGCTCAAGACTCGGCCGAACCAAGGGAATTTTGGGCCAGAATTGTTACAGACTTCCAGGTTCGCGGAAGGAAAGTTTTCTAGTCCATTTTTGGACTTGTATTCCAAGTTCCTACCAGATTTTGAGATAGGCTTTGAGTGATATAAATAGAGACCATTAGTCTAGATAAAAATTAGTTGAAAGACCTTAGATAGATTATTAGAGTGCTCAGAGAGATCTATAATTCTACAGTTGTACAGTTAGGAATTTTGTGATCAAAATTTGTGCCGCAGTAATAGTGTGGTCTTGTAATCGTTTCTCCAGATTGATAATAATATTCTCTCCCTTCCACGTGGACGTAGCTAAGTTAGTGAACCACGTGGATCTGTGTTCTTGTGATTGCTTTTTTTTCTTATCAAGTCTTGTTTATTACTCTAACAAGTGGTATCAGAGCTCTGGTTGTACCTGAGCTTTGGTTCGTGGTTAGAGGTTCAGAGATTCTGCTGCAGAAAATGAGAAGATGGGTCAAGGAGAAGATTCGATCGACAAGTTTAAGGGGAAGAATAGTTTTCTCTCTGGCAGATCAAGATAAAGGCTTTGTTGATAGACAAATATTTATGGGAACCATTGGAGACTGCAATCAGGGATCGTAAGGATCCCAAGGGTAAGGCAATCACCACAGAAGGGTCAGAGAAGGACACACAAGCATCCTCTAAGGAGGAATCAGCGTTGAAGAAGTTAGATCATAAGGCTCACGCCAAGATCATCAGATAGTTGGATGATGAGATTCTAACCAATGTTGCAGGAACAGACTTTGGAAGTGATCTTTGGTTAAAGTTGGAAGATATGTACATGACACGTTCTTTGACCAACAAGTTATATTTGAAGAAGAATCTTTATGATTGTCGTATGACAGAAGGTATGCCCATAAATGATCATCTTGATAGATTTACTTCTGCATTTCTTGAACTACGTAATATAGGAGTTATTGTGGATGATGAGGATGCAGCCTTGCAGCTTTTTGTATCTTTACCTATGTCTTATGAACATTACGTTGATTCGTGCATAAACCATAAAGATGGTATCTCTCTAGAAGAAGTGAAAACTTCTCTCAAGATGAGGGAATTACGCTGAAAGGCGAGTGGGAATGGGACAGATACCCAGTCATCAGGTTTGGTTGCTAGCAATAGCAATGAGGGTTCTAGTGGGAAGAAGAACAATAAATGTAATTCTTCACACAAGAACGGTCCAAAACCTGGGGATATATGTAATTTATGCAAGGAGAAGGGGCATTGGAAATTCAATTATCCCAGAAAGAAGAAAGGCAATGCACCAGTTAGAGCAGAGGCCATGATGGCCAAAGATAGCAGTTCAGAAGAGGATTATGCTCTAGTTACATCAGAATCATCACGCGCATCTGATGCATGGCTTCTTGATTCAGGAGCATCTTACCATATCACTCCTAGAAGAGAATGGTTTACTGATTACAGGCAGATAGATGGCGGTGATATAAGTATGGCCAACAGTGCAGTCTGCAAGGTTGTCAGCATTGGTTCGATCAAGGTCAGGACTCATGATGGTAGGTTTGTCACTTTGAACGAGGTTCGACACGTTCCACTTATGACAAAGAATCTGATTTCTCTTAGTCAGTTAGACAGCAAAGGGTTCAGTTTCAAAGGTAAAGGTAGAGCAGTCAGTGCTGTAACGGTTCAAAAGTAGTGCTGAAAGGCCTTAAGCGGGGATCCTTGTATTTCCTCCAAGGAAGGATGCTTGTAGGGTCGGCTATGGTTACATCATCAGAGATGAACGAGGGAGTTATGTCTAAGCTGTAACACATCAGGCTTGGTAACATGAGCACTCGAGGGATGCAGGAGCTGGCTAAAATAGATCTTCTATGTGGACATAATATAAAGGATCTTAAATTTTGTGAGCATTGTGTGCTAGGAAAGATGAAGCGTAATAGTTTTCCCAAGGGCATACATAACACAAAAGGCGTTCTGGATTATATCCACTCAGATTGTTAGGGACCTTCAAGTCAGGAATCTCTAAGGGGGCACATATATTTCTTGTCTATGGTTGATAATTATTCGAGGAGGACTTGGGTGATTATCATGAAGCACAAGAATGAGGCTCTAAGAATTTTCAAGGACTGGAAGACGTTAATGGAGAACCAGACAGAGAAGAAGATCAAGAAGCTCCGGACAAATAATGGTTTGGATTCTGCAGTACTGAGTTCGATTTGTTTTGCAGAGAGGTGGAGATTTCTAGACATCTCACCATTAGAGGCGCGCCACAGCAGAATGGTGTAGCAGAATGAATGAATCATACATTTCTTACGAGAGCGTGGTGCATGCTCTCTAATGTAGAGTTGTCTAAACGTTTCTGGGCAAAAGCGGTTAGTACAACATGTTACTTGATTAATCATGGACTTTACACTAGTAATGGCTTTAATTTCCCTATGAGGTATGGACTAGTAAATCCATGATTTTTTCAAGTGTTGGCGGTGTTGATAAATAGGTGGAGCAACAAGATACTGAAGAGTTAGTTTTCCCACAGTCAGATGTTGATAAACAGGTGGAGCAACAAGTTACTGCAGGGTTAGTTATCCCACAGTCAGATGTTGATTAGGATCCACCAACAGAGACAGAGACTAAAGCACCAGAAAGTTCAAGTTCAGTTCTCGAGGAACATGGGTTAGCACAAGGAAGGTCTAGAAGAGATAATTTCGGGAAGCCTCCGAAGAGGTATGGATTTGAAGACTTGGTGTCTTATGCACTGCAGGTTGCTGAGGAAGTGGAGCCCACTGTTACGGAACCTTTTCCTTTCAAGGAAGCAGTTACATATTCAAAGGCATCTCAGTAGTATGCGGCTATGGGTGATGAGATGGAGTCTCTTCACAAGAATCAAACTTGGGAGTTGACCACAAGGCCTGAAGGCAGAAAGATTGTGACTTGCAAGTGGATCTTCAAGAAAAAGGAAGGGATGTCACTGACAGAAGGGATCAAGTATAAAGCTCGTGTTGTTTCAAGGTGTTTCACACAGAGAGAAGGGGTGGACTATAATGAGATCTTCTTACCAGTGGTCAGACACACTTTGATCAGAGTGTTGCTAGAAATAGTCACACAGAGGGATTTGGAGCTTGAGCAACTAGATGTCAAGACAGCCTTCTTGCATGGAGAGTTGAAAGAAGAGATATACATGACATACCTGGAAGGATTCCATGTTCCTGGTAGGGAAGATCAGGTTTGTAGGTTGAAGAAGTCTTTGTATGGACTTAAGCAATCGCCTAGGCAGTGGTACAAGAGATTTGACAGCTATATAATAGAAGCAGCAGTCAAGAAGTCAGAGATTCAGAAGCTGAAAAGCTTATTGGCCGCAGAGTTTGAGATGAAGGATTTGGTTAACGCGAAGAAAATTCTGGGTATGGAGATTTATAGAGACAGATCCAAACAAAAACTGTTCTTATCCCAAAAAAGATACATCAAGAAAGTTTTAGAGATATTTGGTATGTCAACAGCTAAGGCTATAGATACTCCGAGTGCAGTGAATGCACAGTTGTCAATCATATTTAGGCCCAAATCAGTTGAGGAGAAAGAGTATATGGCTTGAGTACCCTATGCTAGTACAAATGGTAATTTGATGTATGCTATAGTGCGCACTAGCGACGTCGGTCTTGTCTATGGAAGTGGAACAAAATGTGCAATCGAGGGTTTCACAGATTTAGACTATTCAGGTGATATTGATACAAGAAGATCGATGGCCGGATATGTATTCACACTTGGTGGGTCGGTTGTAAGTTGGAAGGTGTAGACACCCCGCCTTGAACCGCTCACCTCGATTGCACACTTGATTTTGTGTTTCTCCCTCTTTTAAGTGTTTTCCGTTAGTTTCTGTTACTTTGGTTAAGTTCCAGACGGACTCCGTTAAGTCCCGGGACTAAACTGAATAACAGTTCTAACTTTCTAGTCCATTCTGTCAAAAATTGCTTCACAGAGTCGCGCGCCTCCGCCCCCTGAGGCCAGACGCGCGCGCCTTCCGCCGCCTAGGTGGGATGCGCGCGCTTCTGGGGCGTGTTAGTTACAGATTCTCCCCAAGAATCTCTCCCTTGCTCATTATACATGATTTTGCCCAGGAAAGATTTCTTGGAGACTCCGTTTGGCTCCAAAAACAGTCATCTTTCAACTATAAAAACCCCTCCAATCCATCATTGGAGGGGGACTTTGGAAAATCATTATTTTTATTCCTTTACTCACTTCTTTCCTAGACTTTCCCTTGAGATTTCTTCAACAAGGTATTCAACCTCTTCTTCAAGGCTTTACAAGAGGTTCTCTTTTGAAGGATACTATAGGTAAATGTCTTAAACATTTCTCTTCTTCTCCTTCTTCTTCTTTTTCCAATCAAATGTGCAATCACCCAAAACCATTTGGGACATGACACCAACGGTCCTTTCGTTACATTGAATTGGCCTAGGAGTCATCTCCCTACATTTTAACTCTAAAACCCCTTTTCATCATCATTTTAATAGGAAGAACTCATTTATCTTAAAAAGTGAATTATGAACAAACAAGACTGACTTTGCTCGGGCGAAATGGGTGTTTAATTACTTCCCATTTCGTAACCTAACCCCCGAACCCCTCATCCCAAAGAATCTCTGTTTTCGTAAATCAAACTTAGGTTCATAAACATTAGGTTTTCTTACGTTCCTCAAAAACGTGGGTGGCGACTCTAAAACACGAATAGACATCCTAGGGTAACCCACGCGCTCTAGCCAAGCCGTGGCCCCGGCCCGGGGTATCCACAGTGGCGACTCTGCTGGGGACGCTTGAGGGTTAAACTTGTGTTTCTGTTCATAATTCACTTTTCTGGGCATTCTGGAAATTGACATGGGAAGCGCGCGCCTCGGGCCTTCATGTTCCAAAGCGCGCGCAACCCGAGTCAAATTCCAGAATCGCCCGCCTTCCATGTGTTCTTCCTATTCTTCCTATTATTTCGTGCTAACAAACATTGCAGGGGTTCCATCACACAATCAGGACCAGGTCAATCCCCTGAGTCCATAAGTTTCTGATAATCTGACAGGTGAGCCCAGAAGTGGGCGCCTCCCAGATACAATGCTCCAGGCGCGCGCGTCCCATAACACTAGCCCGAGGCGCGCGCTTCTGGTCCAATTTCCAGGGCAAGAACATGTTTCAGTGACTGAGCAGAACAGTGTGGTGTGGGCACAGTTGTCTGCATCAGAACAGAATTGAACCCTTTGGACTGTTTAATTTTATGTTTTATTTATCGGTAACACGGGTGATTCGGGAGTTGTAATTTACGTGCTTATGTGTTTTTTTTATCTTTTCTTTTCAAAAAAAAAAATAAAAAAAATAAAAAAAATTTTGTCATGTGATAGACCTCACACTACATGCACATTACTCCTATAAATTGCTCACTATCGAGTCGCACAAGTCCAACCCCAAACCCGTCGAGGCCCGTCCTAGAAAGTTTCAAGCTCCACTCGACCTTGGCTCTTTCGAAGCGGTAAACCTCAGCCCGTGGCGTAGTTCATGACTACATGCCGGGGGTGGCCTTTAAGCCTCTCTTTAGCCGAGCACAAACCACACAATTCTAGTTAGGGTCTAACACTCCGTGACCAAGTCAGTTTCCATGTACCGAGATTTCCCTAAACTAATGTTTTTAAATCATACATGCCAACTTGTTGAAATGGACGCAATAAAAATCCGTCCCCAAAAGTGGTTATCTTGGACGAAAATAAAAAAATCCGTCCCCGCATGTATGCTTTACTACATTAATTTAGTTTAATCCCGACACATGTAGGATTCACAAACACGATGGAATCCGATGAGTATAAAATGGGAAAGGCGAAAGCTATTGGTGACTGGAGGGCCCTTGATATATCAGGGAGCAAAAAACGGGCTTGACTTTCTTTCATTTTTGTTATGGAAAGTGAAAGTTCTTTCGTTTAGTACGAGATCGGAAGAAAGAATCTTTCTTTCTTCCCTAGGCTCATGAAAGTAGGACTCTTCTTCCGGCGGAAAGTTCAACTACCTCAACACTTACCGCGAGATGGTCTATATACTGGTGTGACGATTCCATTATCTTTTTAGAAACCCCAAAAGGGACCCATTCCCTCTGACTTATAAAAAAAAAGAGTCTTTTTTCTTATGTGGTTCGAGTCGTGTGCCCAACTGCGTATTCTTAACCTCTTCATGGACTGAAAGTGTGAACCGAGACTGTCAAGGGTTACTTCTCCAATTATAGGTCCGATTGGTACTCTCCGCATCTACAGAGATTCGTCCAACAGGCTTGTCCGTGAACCGATCACATTTGGGCTATGGTTCCGAAGAAGGTCTCCCCAAAAGTTATGGCTCAATGATTTCCTCTCACCCTCGAGGGAGCGGCAAAGGATTGGTATGCAACTCTCCCGATCACTGTCCGTCTTGATTGGGATGCCGCTATGCTTGCCTTCAAAAATCAATATCAAGGCAACACCACTCACCGGCCCACAAGGAAAGAGCTCGAGAACACCACTCAAAGAGACAATGAGTCCTTCATTGACTTCACAAGGAGATGGAATGACAAGCTCTCTGAAATTATTGAGAGGCCAAACACAAAAGAGCAAATGGGCATCTTTCTCAAGTGTCTCAAGATTGATCTCCGCACCCACCTAAGTGGGGCTTGCTACTCCGACTTCTCCCAAATGTATGAGGCGGGGGTACGCATGGATGACTTTCTCAAGGAGATTAAAAAGGCCACTCCTACTTACCGATACAAGGCCGCCTCTAGTTCAAACAAAGAGGCTTCTGTTAATGCCGTTACTACTGACAAGGGGAATTACAAGAAGGTTCCTCCACCACAAGGCAAGCGGTTCCAAAACGACCACGTTTACACTCCTCTCAATGGCATGACCATCACCGAGGCCTATAAAGATCTAAAGGCCAAGGGACAAATCACCCCTCTTCAAGGGTACAAGCAACCACAACCGCTCCATCCCAATCATGCCCACCACAAATGGTGTGACTACCTTCAATGCACCGGCCACCTCACCGAGGATTGCTTCTCCATCCGCAACACCATCCAAGACCTCATAGACAAGAAGGAATTCATAATCCCTAATGAGGGCGGTGTCAATGTAATAGAGGTAGGAGAGTTTGAAGGAACCACTCATTCGATCCCAATTGTGAATGAGGGCTCCGATGATATGAATAAACTTGATAATTCTTGTAATGTTGTGACTTATGATGAGATTATGAGGGAATTCTTAGAGAATAGGAAGAAGAAGCTACAAGGGACCGTGAACGTGCTCACTCGCAGTGGCCGAGTAACAACGAGCGCAATCCCTCCCAATACCGCAGCAACCAACACCTCTTCTCAAAGATCGCAAGCACGCGACATACCCGAAGATCCTTTGTTAACACAACTCAAGAAGACGCAAGCCAACATATCCATCTGGGACCTTATTGCATCATCAAAAAGACACCGAGACCTCATCATCAAGAACTTGGATGACACATCGGTCTCTCCCGACACGACACCCGAGGACCTCACAGCGATGATAGGTCACATTCACTTCGGCAATGTCATCACTTTTGCCGATATAGACCTCCCGCCATTTGGGTCCGAACACAATGAAGCCATCTACCTCAAAGTAAAGGCAAGGGGGAGACCCATCTCAAGAGTTCTAGTAGACGGTGGTTCTGCACTCAACTTAATGCCTAGCCGAGTCATGGGCATACTGGGGCTCAAAAGCTCTGATTTACAACCCTCCGCACAAGTTATCAGAGGGTACGACAGCACTGCCTGTACAGTCATGGGAATGTTAGAAGTTGATATCGAATTTGGAAGCATGATCATGTCCGTCCCATTCCAAGTACTTGATGTCCCTGCTTCATTCAACCTACTTCTGGGCCGACCTTGGATTCACAGTTCCAATGCGCTACCTCCACTTTCCATCAGTGTGTCAAGATCAGAAATGGGGACGAGATAGTCACCATCATGGCCGAGAATGTCACCATCCACAGAAATGGGGGACAACCCGTTCATCAAGTCCAACATGGGATAGAAGATGCCACTCTCTCCGGCGTCAACACCATCGATAAAGAAGGGGGAAACAGACAATGGACCCTCGGAAACCCTAAAATCCTCCGCATAATGAGGAACATGAATCACTTTCCCGGTCTAGGCCTAGGGAAGCATCAACAAGGGATATTACACCCCGTAGAAATTCCTTTTGTCAAGAACAAGTTTGGTTTGGGGTACGAGCCTACCGAAGATGACTTGAAATACGAGCAAACAGTCAAGAACCAAAAGACCCAAGCTCGCAAAGAAGGGCGACAATATGAAATCCCTAACTTTAGGCCTTACCGCAACACACTAAACAGTTATTTTGTCCGCCAATGGGAAGATGTTCCGTACATGATCTTTCCTGAACCATGGGTTAACGACAAGGGCGTCAGAAAACCCGGTCTCGAGATCTTCACTGATTGTGAAATACCGACACAAGAAAGGGAGCCTACTCCAATGTCACCCTGAGAGTGGTGGGGCAAGAAAGTGACTGTAGAGTCCGAGGTAGAGATTACCGTGGGGGAAGAACTATCCGATCTAGCCTCCATGTTCGAAGAACTTGCCATCATAGATGATTGTCAAGTCAACGCCATTTACGACACCATTGTCAGAAAGGAAACCATCAGTGAGATCCCGCCAAGCTCCGAGCCAATCAACAACTGGTATTCAACGAAGGGGCCCTTAGTATCCGAAGATTTCTTGCTCCGAGAAATGGGTTGCATACCCCGTACAGCAACAAAGGAAGAGAGGCTCACACTTACTTTCGAGTCCGAGAGTGTTTCTAATGCCCTCACCCAAGAGGATATGGAGGCAATAGCCGAGCGTGTGTTTTCCTTTCTTTGCTAATGAAAAATTTGATATTTCTGAGTACCCCGAGATTGCAAACATTATAAATGATGAATTAACTAATAACGAACTTAATAAACAAGTTAATAACGATTCAAATTATGATGAAATAGACCACGAAAACATAACATACCTAAATGAACTAGCTCAACAGGTACGTTGTCATGGTGAAAATGGTCCAGGGGCTGATGAGGAATTGCATGTTGTTAATCTGGGTACCGACGAGAAGCCGAAAGAAACAAAGATTGGCAGCTTCTTCAAGGGGAAGACAAAGACAGATTGACTGCACTGCTCAAAGAGTTTGTGGATGTATTCGCATGGTCGTACAGAGACATGCCTGTTTGGACAGAAAGGTCGCGGAGCACAGAATTCCGATCAGAGAGGACGCCAAACCAATAAACCAGAAACTCAGAAAGATAAAGCCATAATGGTCTCTACAAGTCAAAGAAGAGATTGAAAAGCTCCTCAGTGTGGGTTTCATCAAAGTCATTGACTATCCGACTTGGCTAGCCAACATTGTGACAGTCAGAAAGGCAAACGGCAAGGTTCGGGTTTGTGTGGACTTCCGGGATTTGAACAAAGCTTTCCCGAAAGATGATTTTCCACTACCAAACATCGACATGCTCGTCGATTCAACTGCCAACTATGAAGTCCGATCATTTGTGGACGGTTTTGCCGGTTACAATCAGATTCTCATGTCCGAAGAGGATCAATACAAGACAGCTTTCACAACTCCGTGGGGGACCTTCTGCTACACAGTCATGCCGTTCGGACTAAGGAACACTGGGGCTACTTACCAGAGGGCTGTTACGGATCTATTCCATGACATGATTCATAAAGAGATCGAGGTCTATGTAGACGACATGATCATCCATTCGAAAGGAACCAATGGTCAACATTTGATCGATCTTCGCAAGTTCTTTGAAAGACTTTGACAACACAAAATGAGACTCAATCCCGTAAAGTGCACTTTTGGGGTCGTCAGAGGAAAGGTTCTCAGTTACATGGTCACTGAGAGGGGAATTGAAGCCGATCACTCCAAGATCAAAGCAATCATTGACATGCCTCCTCCAAGGACGTAGAAGGAAATCAAAGGTTTCATGGGTAGACTTCAATACATCAGTCGATTTGTGCACCAACTCACTTCCATGTGTGAGCCGATCTTCAAGCTACTGAAAAAGAATGTGGCTCTAGAATGGACCGATGCGTGCCAAGAAGCCTTCGACCAAGTGAAGCATTACTTGATATGCCCTCCAGTTTTGGTTCCACCGCATAAGGAGAAGCCTCTCTTGCTCTATCTCACTGTCAATGATGAAGCCCTAGGGGCTATGTTAGCACAAGAACAGCGGGACTCTACAAAAGAGAATGCTATCTACTTTGTCAGCCGCCGGTTTTAAGGGGCTGAAAAGAACTACTCTGTCTTAGAAAAGTCTTGTGCTGCATTGGTTTGGGTTACTCAAAAGCTCAAGCATTACATGGATGCCTTCCTAATCAAGTTGGTAGCGAAAGTGGACCCGCTCCGCTACATCTTCGAAAAGCCTTTCATGTCAACAAGAATAGCCAAATGGTATTTCATGCTCGCCGGCTACGATATCACTTACGTCACTCAAATCTATCAGGGGGAAAGTGTTCAGTGATCAGCTTGCTGAATTTCCGTGTGACGAAGTGAAGGGGGAAGACGTACAGTTCCCCGACGAGCATTTAATTTGTGATACAACAGAAGAAAATAAGTGGCAACTTTTTTTCGATGGCGCAACCAATAAGAATGGATATGGCATAGGGATGTTACTTGTTGATCCTAAGGACATGTATACTCCAATCGCTATCCGCCTCGAATTCGAAGCCACCAACAACACCGCTGAGTATGAAGCTTGCATAGTGGGGCTCGAAGCAGCCCTCGAGAGAAATGTCACAAGTTTAGAAGTATTCGGTGATTCCTTGCTCATCATCAATCAGACATCTGGAAAATGGAAGATTCAAGAATCGACTCTGCAACGGTATGGTCAACATCTTGAGGAGTTGGTTGAACAGTTTCAAGAAATCACCTTCAACTACCTGCCAAGGGACAAAAACCGCTTTGCTTACGCACTAGCCACCATCGCTTCACTGGTCGAAATACCTGAGGGTAAAATGGTGAAGCCCTTCAAAATTTCCCGAAGGAACAGTCCGGCATACTGCATGAGTATCGAGATAAACGAGGTCTAAGAAAACTCCCCATGGTACGCGGATATCATGAATTTCCTCAAAGATGGTACCTATCCCGAGAGTAGCAATAAGAAGTCTCAAATGGCATTGCAAAGACTAGCCTCCCGATATGTACTGATTGGGGACCGAGTCTACAAAAGGCACCACGAAGGGATCAATATCCTATGCGCAAATGAGACCGAAGCTCAAAAAATAATGCATGAGATCCACAAAGGTGAATGTGGGCCCCACATGAACGGGTTTATGTTGACCAAGAAGATACTCCGCATGGGTTATTATTGGAGTGCCATGGAAAGGGACTGCATCGAGAAAGTCAAGAGGTGCACCAAATGCCAATTCCATGCCAATCTACAGAACGCTCCACCCTCACAGCTTTACAATATGACCACGCTTTAGCCTTTCTCTTGCTGGGGCATAGACATCATTGGCAAAGTCCACCCTACTGGCAGCAACGGACAATATTTCGTCCTAGTAGCCGTGGATTATTTCACAAAATGGGTCGAAGCACAGGCTTACCGAGTTCTCAACTCCAAGAAAGGGGCCGAATTCGTAAAAAACCACATCATGTGCCGATACGGCGTTCCTCATGAGATCATCTCAGATAACGGTTCTCACTTTAAGAAAGAGATGGACGCGCTCCTGGTAGAATACAAGATTACTAAGCACAAGTCATCTCCATACCGTCCTCAAGCAAACGGCCCGGTCGAGGCAGCTAATAAGACAATCGAGACCATTGTGAAGAAAATGGCCTCCACTGGAAGGGATTGGCCTGAAAAGCTACCTCTAGCGTTATGGGGCTACCGCACGTCAATACGGACAGCAACCGGAGAAACTCCTTATGCGCTGGTATATGGTTCCGAAGCTGTGCTACCAATAGAGCTCGAAGTTCCCTCCCTACGGGTCCTCCTTGAGAATCAATTCAATGAAGTCGATTGGATGCAAAGTCAATACGAACAGCTAGCCCTACTCGACGAGAGGAGGCTAAGAGAAATCGAACGTACGAGGGCCTATCAACAAAGAATGGCTAGGGCTTTCAACAAAAGGGTAAAGCCCCGAAACATCAGTGTGGGAGATTTGGTCTTGAGACAACACCATCCTAATGCCATGAACCCCCTCGGAAAATTGGACCCCGATGGATCGGTCTGTACATAGTCAAGAAGATACTAAGCAGCGGTGCAGTCCGACTCGTGGACTTAGACGGAGATCAGCTGCCAAAGGAAGTCAACCTCGACAAAATGAAGAGATTTTACGTCTATAAACGAAGACCATAAAAAAATGGTCTTCGTTTGTTTGAACTACAGAGACCTGAGCCTCTACACTGGAGGAACGTAGGCAACCTTCGGGTGCGGTCTAAAACATAAACAAAATACCCAAACCATTTCGAATTAACGAGATGCAATTTTTATTCATTCCTTGAATCATTTTTATCATTACAAGGGGAATTGTTAAGCTATTAAAAAGACATTAAAACATTAATCTTAAAAGAAGTGGTCTATTCTAATTGCAATCTCGTGGGGTACTAGGAAAAATCTAATTTTCTCTTGGCCTTTGAAGGACCACCCGAGCGACCATCAATCCTACTCTTCTTTGGAGGCCTAGGGACAGTGATACGGACTGATATCTTCTGCACGGCAGAGCACCTCCGAGCATAAAAGTCATCCAAAGGGGTACCGAAAGGGTCGGTCAGAATGTTGTTCACATCAGCAGCAACTTCCTTGTACCTCAAAGCACTGCTGGGCTCAAAGTCCTTTCCTAATAACTTAACCCGAAGAGCATCTACCCAAGTAAGTCCGGAACCATATAAGAAACTAGACGAAACCTCCCGTTCCTCGGAAAAGGAATTATCTGTTAACGGCCAAATTGCCTCAATACCCGTTCTGATTGGTAAAACAAAGAATCTCTCAACCCGGGTAAAACCACATGCTAAAAACCAGAGGTCCACTGCACAAAAGGGCGAAGACCCCAAGGGCACCACTCAACGTCAGCTGTAAGACGAGAAGCAAAAAATCTCCTCCAACCCTCTTCGGTCAAATCTCTAATCAGCAACCGTCGCCTATGAACAGCAAAATGAGAAAGGTCGCCATCCGACGCATAAAGCCTGAAATGCTCCCGAAGCCATATGGTCAAAAGCAAGGGGCTTCCTCGTCGCATCTCGCCTGTACGGTGCAACTCGTCCAAACCATGCAAGGTCTCTCCTACAATAAGCAGAACTATGCTAAATCGCTGTCCTTTCGCATGCAACACGATTTCAGCCAACTGCGCATCCGCAGTACCCAGAGGAGTGACAAACAAAACCTTGCAGAAAAGGCAGACAGCCATGGCATTTCTTTTAAAGGACTGAACCGCGACATCTTCCAAATGCAAACTGAAAAACACCGGAAGCTCAGTTATGTCAACAACGGTCCCGTGCATCATCTTCTTCACCTCTCCAACAGGAAGATTCAGGAGGTCAACCCAAGAATCAACAACACTGCGATGATACTTAGGGACGGCAATCCGACCGGCCAAAGGCATGCCCAAAATGGCCCCAAAATCATCGACAGTCGGCACCATTTCATTAGCTGAAAAGATGAAAGCATGACTATCACAATCCCAGAAGGCTGCAGTAGCCTTCAACAAATCCCAATCTGGTTTCAATGTTCGCAAAGTAAAAAGAATTCAAAATCCGAAATCTTTGATGAAAGAATTCTTGGGATGGGTCTTGAAAGAGTAAACAAATGTTGACAAATCCTTCTCGTAACTCTTTACAGCCTCGGCACCAAGACTAAAAAGGTTGGAGGCCATGGGAAAGAAGGTTATAAGCAAAATTGGGCAATAAAATGGTGTTCAAAAATGGCAGAAAAAGGCTGTTGGAATCGAATTATCGACCAGAAGCTGATATTATAGCTGTTGGGGGATCTTTTGGTCAGCAAATATCAGGCCCTGAATTTCGCCTCCCAGAGGCGAGCGCCTCCCGACACTTTTACGAGGCACGCGCCTCCCGTCTCCAAGAGAGGAAGCGCCCGCGTCCCAGGTATAAAATGCTCCAGAAATAGCCTTTGTCAGTTCAAGCCCAGGCACGTTCAAATGCCTTCAACCCGCAGAAAAGATCAATCCCAGCAACAAGAGAAGCTCAAACGACGACAACAAACACCCAGCTGGGCACACATTAATTTTGTCCGCCCTTAAGGCGTGTCTAAAAAGTGAAATAAGAGAGAAACTCCCACTCAAAGTAGGGTGTCTTTTATTTTCTCAAAAATCAGTTTTTACAATTCATCCCCAGCATAAAGCACTCCGCAGTCAACTATGTCCGCACCCCATGAAAAGTCAAAGTCAAACAGTCAACATCAAGGTATAGCTCACGACAACAATTTGGTCCGGGGTGAGCCGCAAAATCACCGTTTCCTCATCAAGCAAGATCTACATCCATTCAAACGGTCCTCTAGGTCCTGTACTTCACCCGCACTTCAGCAGACGGTCCTCCGGGTCCCGCACTTCAGCAGACGGTCCTCCGGGTCCCGAACTTCAGAAGACGGTCCTTCGGGTCCCGCACTTCAGCAGACGGTCCTCCGGGTCCCGCACATCAGCAGACGGTCCTCCGGGTCCCGCACTTCAGTAAACGGTCCTCCGGGTCCCGCATTTCAGCAGACGGTCCTCCAGGTCCCGCACTTCAGTAAACGGTCCTACAGGTCCCGCTTCCAGCAAACGGATCTCGCTATCAGCAAACAGGTCCCGCTTCCAGCAAACGGATCTCGCTATCAGCAAACGGATCCCGCTATTGGCAAAGTCGCTCACACAGGGAGCGCACACTTATCTCTCAAAGCCGCTCACACAGGGAGCGCACCTCTATCCTTCGCAATTTCAAATTCCTGCTTTTATCGAGTCTTTTCTTGGTGATGACCTAGACGGATGTCTGTCTTTCGTCAGCGCGTTTGCTTCACAACCCATGCTGCCGAGGGGCTCTGTAGACACCCCGCCTTGGACCGCTCACCTCGATTGCACACTTGATTTTGTGTTTCTCCCTCTTTTAAGTGTTTTCCGTTAGTTTCTGTTACTTTGGTTAAGTTCTAGACGGACTCCGTTAAGTCCCGGGACTAAACTGAATAATAGTTCTAACTTTCTAGTCCATTCTATCAAAAATTGCTTCTCAGAGTCGCGCGCCTCCGCCCCTTGAGGCCAGACGCGCGCGCCTTCCGCCGCCTAGGTGGGATGCGCGCGCTTCTGGGGCGTGTCAGTTACAGATTCTGCCCAAGAATCTCTCCCTTGCTCATTATACATGATTTTGCTCTGGAAAGATTTCTTGGAGACTCCGTTTGGCTCCAAAAACAGTCCTCTTTCAACTATAAAAACCCCTCCAATCCATCATTGGAGGGGGACTTTGGAAAATCATTATTTTTATTCCTTTTACTCACTTCTTTCCTAGACTTTCCCTTGAGATTTCTTCAACAAGGTATTCAACCTCTTCTTCAAGACTTTACAAGAGGTTCTCTTTTGAAGGATACTATAGGTAAATGTCTTAAACATTTCTCTTCTTCTCTTTCTTCTTCTTTTTCCAATCAAATGTGCAATCACCCAAAACCATTTGGGACATGACACCAACGGTCCTTTCATTACATTGAATTGGCCTAGGAGTTATCTCCCTACATTTTAACTCTAAAACCCCTTTTCATCATCGTTTTAATAGGAAGAACGCATTTATCTTTAAAAGTGAATTATGAACAAACAAGACCGACTTTGCTCGGGAGAAATGGGTATTTAAGTACTTCCCATTTCGTAACCTAACCCCCGAACCCCTCATCCCAAAGAATCTCTGTTTTCGTAAATCAAACTTAGGCTCATAAACATTAGGTTTTCTTACGTTCCTCAAAAACGTGGGTGGCGACTCTAAAACACGAATAGACATCCTACGGTAACCCACACGCTCTATCCAAGCCGTGGCCCCACCCCGGGGTATCCACAGAAGGCTATATTGTAGGCGACAGTGATGTTGTCTACAACAGAAGCAGAATACATGGCATTGACAGAGTCTGCTAAAGAAGGAATATGGTTGAAGGGATTGATCAGCGATCTTGGGATACATCAGGATCAGGCTATTATTTATTGCAATAGTTTGAGCGCAATTTCTCGAGCCAAGGATCAAGTTCATCATGAGAGGACCAAGCACATTGATGTCAGATATCATTTCTTAAGGGATGAGAAACGGGTAAAGGTGAAGAAGGTAGGGATGGCGAACAACTATACAGATATGTTCACAAAACCCGTGATGGGAAGCAGGTTCCAACATTGTTTGGACTTACTGAATGTTTGCAACTATTAGCTAGCAGAAGAGGCGGGGGAGAAAAGGTTTGTTGTCGTGGAGATTCAAAGTCACGGTGGAGATTTTTGGGTTAATGCCTTTGAATTTGGGACTCCAAGTTAAAGGATTAAGAAGCAAGAAGATTTCATAATTCCAGGACGGAGCAGACAAGGGTTCGGCCGAACCTAGGGAAGGACTCGGCCGAACAGGGTGAATCAGAAAAGAGGTTTTTGGAGCAATAAAAGGATTTGGGCAAGTGAAGGAAGGGATTCGGCCGAGTCAAGGCATGGGTTCGGACGAACCATGCTCAAGACTCGGCCGAACCAAGGGAATTTCAGGCCAGAATTGTTGCAGACTTCCAGGTTCGCAGAAGGAAAGGATTTTAGTCCATTTTGGGCTTGTATTCCAAGTTCCTACAAGATTTTGAGATAGGCTTTGAGTGGTATAAATAAATGCCATTAGTCTAGATCAAAATTAGCTGAAAGACCTTAGATAGATTATTAGAGTGCTCAGAGAGATCTGTAATTCAACAGTTGCACAGTTAGGAATTTTGTCATCAAAATTCATGCAGCAGTAATAGTGTGATCTTGTTATCATTTCTCCAAATTGATAATAATATTCTCTCCCCTTCCCATGGATGTAGCTAAGTTGGTGAACCACGTAGATCTGTGTTCTTGTGATTGCTTACTTTTCTTATCAATTCTTGTTCATTGCTCTAACAATGTGTTTTCTTTAAAACATAATAATATCACAAGAATTATGCAGCGGAATATAAAAAGGTAAAGAATGAAAAGAACAATGTGAAGTGTGTGTGTAAGTGTATGGACAAGAGTGTACACAGTATTTTTAAGAGGTTCAGAGGCAAAACCCTTCTCTTACATCCACCCCCACTGTTGACAACTGTGAGATCAATTCACTATAATATTCTCTTCAATAAGAGTTACAAGAATTGATAAGGCAAGTTCCTAGAACCCCCTCTACTTAATTGACACTTCAATTAAGGTTGCTTCTTCCAAAGTAGAATAAAAAGAAAAAAGAAAAACACAAGTGTGTTTACAGAAATTAGCTTGGCTATTAGTCGGCTTGGTGGGGGTTGTAATTGGGTTCTAGATGGCACAATATTAGTAGGGGTTTTATGAAAATAGTCAAGAATGCAGAGGTTGGCAGAAAATGTGTGTAAAGGGAATGCAAAAAGGGTAATTGACAACATGCCAGTATACTTATTTATATAGGGGTTGGAATATAGCCTTTGGGGGACAAAGGTGTAGAGGAGTAATGGTTCTTCTTGATTGGAGTTAGTCAAGGTTTGACTGACACACTTGTCAGTTTCCATTGGATACTAGTTGTCAGTCGAGGTGAAGGCTATGCAGGCTTGATCAAGCTTTAATATGAGTTATTCCAATGATTTGGGAGAATGGCCTATCATTGGAATAATAATTCTTCAAAGATTTGATGTGGAAGAGAAAGTTGTTGGTCAAAACAGTGTTAGCTGTTGAAGCAGAGTGTCTTAGCTGTTGCATTTTCTATTGAAGCTTGTTTGTAATTTGTATCTTTATAATTCATTTGAATGTATAAGGATCTGTAAATGATGGTGATTCGGTTTGTTTGATGTATAGATGATAGGTAGATCATGTAATGGTTTGACTGTTAAGTTGTGTAGGTGCAGGACAGCTTAGCTGTTGGACTTGTACTGGGTTACCTGTGATCAGGTCTTTATATACATCATATAATCAACAGAATTTGATTATTTATTTATCAAAACATCTTTACTATGATTAATTTGTGATTAAGCATAGTGAGGTACTATTAATTTCCCCCCTTTTTGGTAAATAAATAATGGTTTGATTTTGTACCTGCACAAAATATGCTAAAGGGTAGAAATACCAATGAAGAAAGATTCTTCTTGACTAAGGAACTTGTTCATACAAACCATGTTAATCATAAAACAAACTGAAATGTACTAAATGTAAATAAACAGTAAAAGGACTTAAAAGGAAAAATAGTTCTGAACAGCTAAACAAGAACTACTGAGATAAAGACAAACAAACAAAATTAATCTAGTCTAGCTTTGGCATCCTGGACCTGCTAAATGGATGCAAGTTCTTGGAGAAGTGCTTTCTTCCTTACTGGTTCATCACCTCTGTAGTACATCTCATTGTTCTAATCCAGACCCATCATGTATTTGTAGGAAAAATTCTGATTATGCCTGGCCAGCAGCTGAGCTTTTGTGAGAACTGGTTAATCGGGCTTGAGTCTTGGGCCAATCCATGTCTGTAGCTGCTAAGGAGTCATACTTTCTTCTTTGATAGATACCCCCATGTCATATTTCTTATAGATGGAGGCAGGCCTTTTCTTGGTATATCTAATAGGTTTATTTGGAGGAGGATGGGTGAAATAGGAGTATATGGATGTTTGAGATAGTTTGGGGAAATGAACTGACTACTGGGAGGAGGATGTGGGAAGGTTGATTGGGTTGGATGTTTAGGAGAGGGTGGAGTTGGATTGTCTCCTCTGTGGAGGATGAATTTAGAGACATCATTAAGTTTGTTGAGGAGGGAAGACTTTAGTTGCCTAATGAGAGAGGCAGAGAATTGATTGAAGTCAGTGTATGTGATGTAGTATGGTAGAGTGTATTTGAAAGGATCAAAGTTAGGAGGGAGATTGGCAATCTTTGATCTGTTCTTTTTATGGAATAGAGGAGGAGGAGGAGGTAAGCCTTGGGGATACACAACAGAGATGGGATAAACATTCTTGACAATTATCCCAAGGATGCAGCTTTTCTTGGACAGCAGAGTCCAGAATACAAATTGTGCAAATTGAATGGAGAGTACATACACAAGAGAGGATGGTGTGTACATACATTCTAGAAGGTTGTTTGAGATCAATTAGGAGAAACAAATTCCCATTCAACTAGATGAGAAAGATTTAGAGGCTTGGGAAGAGATGGAGAAGCAAAAAGAAATGAGGATTGAATGGTGGCTCTAAATTTCTTCCACTCTTCGTAGGAATAGAAGAGTTGACCTCCAATGTTTCTGGCATGGATGCTCATGTGGGTCTTAGCCATTTCCCAAGGTTTGGATAAATTGTGGGGATTGAGCAGTGATGGGAGAGGAGAAACCAAACTTTTTGTGGGTTTCAAGAACAGCTTTGATGGAGAAGTCTATGTCACAATCAAGATCCCAAAAACTTGGAGTAGGCATAGTGGTGTTAAGATCAAACTGAGACTAAGGGATAGTCTCAATGGGAGGGATAGCTATTGGGACAGACTAGGGAATAGCTATTGACGTTGAATGAGGAACAATGATCCATCTTGGCCTTGGGAAATTATAGCCTCTTTTATTCTCATGAAATCAAAGGCCTTGAGGGCTTTATTCAAAGAAAATTTGCTGGATAGTTGTTCAAAGAGAGCTGAACTGGATTCTTCAGAGAGATCAGAAACTATTTTCTTTTTAATGAACTCAATAAGTTTTGGGTTAAGCACAGGGAGGACAGCAAGGTGAGAAGGGATGTTTGGAAGGAGAGGAAATATGTTTGGGATGGGATTGAAAGTGCATGAGCAGATGAGGTCTTAGCTGTTGGAAAGGTTTCAAGAGAAGGTGAGTTCCCCCTTAACCTAGTAAACCTATCTAGCCTAGGAGAGTTCCCCTTATGGATTTCAACTTTTATAGGAATTGGAGGAGTTTGTGAGTGCAATTACAAAATGCCTTCAATTGCAGACACATGTTCAGAACTAGAGGTATGTTTGGGAGAAGAGGTTGACTCAAATCTAGACCTTTTATGAACTGGGGATGATGACTCAGGACTTCTTGGCGTAAAGACATAGTCACCATCATTAGAAGAAGAAATGGTTACCTTAGCTAGGTCTCCAGAGTTAGGGTTAGTTGTTGACTCATGAGCAGTTTCCTGCACCTCAGCAGTTGAGTCAATCTCAATGTTCTGCTGCTCAGCTGCTGGAACACCTTGATCTGCTTCTAAATCCACTTCCATTGGAGTTCCAGACCTATGCTTGGCTACCTTGATTGTAGTAAACTGTTGTTGGAGAGTTTGTTGTACAGCAAATTCTTCTTCATCAAGTTCTTGTACATTGCTTGAATTGATGGGCTTCTGAACCTCAGATTCTCCTTCACTCAAAGGTGTCTCATCATTAACAAAGATTTTGCTGTGATCCTTTTCAGTTGCCTTGATTACCTCAAACTCAGTAGTTGTGTGCTCATGGCTGGTGGGAGGTAGAGAGGATTCTTTTGAGGTAGCTCTTGTGGATTCACTGGAGTTTGATGTGGATGATGAAGGAGGTTCATCAATTGGTCTTTTTCCCTTTCCTTTGACATCTCTTGTTTTTCTCCTTATTGATTGAGCTTTAACAGTTGACCTAGTAGATATTCTCCTAAGTGGGGAGGACTTAGTTGTTGAAGCTTGCTTAGTTGTTCTTTCTTTGACAGGCTTGACTGTTGGTTGTTTCGCTGTTGGTGACCTGGTTTTAGTTTGCTTAGATGTGCCTTCTTTTAAAGGGGTTTTGGGAAGACCTTTAACTAGGTTGGAGTTGGCTAACTTGAAATGGCTTTAAGATTTAAGTAGGCAAGTATTTTATGCCACAGCCAGGACATGTCAGATTGTCTTTAGGATAAAAGACAGTGAGCATTGGAGGTTTAGACTACTTCTAGGTGTAAGCAGTAGAGGTTATACTTTCTTGCTCCTGTGAGAATGACCTTGTTGTTCTTATCCCTGACTTGGCATTGATCTTTGGTGCAGATGACATGGTAACCTTTATCACAGATTTGACAAATACTGATCAAATTGTGTTTAAGGTCTTCAACATAAGATACATCAGTGAAGATGATCTCCTTTGTTACTAAGTTCCCTGATCCTTTTACCCTAGCTTGAGAATTATCACTAAAGGTTATATTTGGACCATTCTTTGGTGTTAGTTGTTGAAGCCATTCTTTGTTGTATATCATGTGTCTACTGTATCCATGGTTTAAATACCAAATGCCTTTACTATATACCTATAAAACAAAATAAAAATTATAGTACCCTTTATTCTTTTGGGTCCAAAGGATTAGACATTCTTTGGTACCCTTTCCTTGCCACCTGATCTTCTCTTGAAGAACTGGTTGAGAGTGTTATAGTATGACATAATTTGCATCATATTGTTGGGTTTCGATGTACATGCGCAGCGGAATTTAGAATTTAAAATTTTGAAACCCAAAGCCCATAGATCCGTTCATATGATTAAATAAAATATCATAACATGAACAGAGGAAAAAACTAACCCTTGATGACTTTGAATTCTAGCTTTGATCTTGGTGGAGATTTGAAGCTTTGATCACGAAGAAAGTAAGAACACGAACTTTGAAGATGATGAGCTTCACCCTCTAGCGGTATCCACACCACGAACGAATATCAAGGAGCTTCTTGATCTTGGTTGCTAGACCAACAATTATGAAACACACTTTCACAATTGATAATGACTATATGGAACTTTAATTGTGTATTATTTTGTTCTTCAATCAAAAGATATCTTGGAACAAAATAAACTCTCTCAAACTCTTTGGAGACTCACAAAATCATTGGGGTGAGAGTGCTGGCCGAATTTGGCCTTTTATGCACAAGTAGGACCTATTCCAAATAGGAAACTTGTGTCAAAATCCGTCCAAAATTCGTTTCCTAATCAAATTAGGAATCTGCCACCCGACACCACCGTGCGGTCGCCCAACTTTGGGCGGTCGCCCGGTCCATCTTGGGCGGTCGCCCGCCTGCCCAGAAACACTGAAAAATTCCACTTTTGTCCTTAAAAGATTCGTTCTATTGTGTGTGACCCTCTAGGATTATACTAAGTTGGCAATGGGTTCAAACATGAAACCATAAGATATGATTAGGTTCTAGCAAACCATCATACCTACCCAAATAATATAACTAGATACAAGTTCGCATTCCTTTTTAGAACATGTCATAATCCTTTGTCCACAATGTCATTGAACACAAGTCATGGTCAACAAGTCAACTTGTTTTGTTTAATACTTTCTCGATTCCGAATATGTTGATAATCCAAATGACATTGATCCAATCAATTCATTTGAGTCTGGCCGAACATTTCATCAACATCATTCCTACGAGAGGCCCAAGCTTGACATCTCTCCGAAGAGGGACAAATCCATTTAGCTTATTATTCTTCCCTACGTGAATCCGATTATGCCAATCATAGCCTTTATAACTACCCGGTTAAAGGTAGCGTTTGAATATGTCAAACATAATGTTCATCAAGTGGAAGACTATAATAACTTCATGTCTAAGGATTCGAATGGCATAACTAATATGAGATATGTGTTCGACATAGACCATGACATAAATCTCATACAGCGGGTCATGTCCAGTACCTTGTTCCAAACAAGTACCCATAAATCTAACATGATCATCCCATGATCATTTATCCTTTATACTAGTGCTTAACAAGTACTAGGGACGGAGATTATTATAAGTAAACATGAACAACAATAATAATCAAAACATCTTTTTATTGATATGAAATAAATGATTACAATTACAACGTTTATTAAACGTGCCTAGGGCACCACTACCAACAATCTCCCACTTGCCCTAGGCCCAATCTCCCATGTATCTAATACCCATGGACCTAACATGACCATCATGTTTAGCTTGTGGAAGTCCCTTTGTTAGCGGGTCCGCAACATTGTCATCAATAGGTACTCTGCATATATTTACGTCTCCCCTATCAACGATCTCTCGAATGATATGGAAACGCCTAAGTTTGTGTTTGGATTTCTGATGTGCTCTTGGTTCCTTTGCTTGAGCAATAGCACCATTATTATCGCAATAAAGGTCTATTGGATTAGCAATACTAGGAACCACTTCAAGTTCAGTAATGAACTTCTTAATCCAAACAGCTTCCTTTGCAGCATCTGATGCAGCAATATACTCAGCTTCTGTTGTAGAATCAGCGGTTGTACTTTGCTTGGATGTCGCGACCCCGAACCCCGCGGCCCGAGATAGCGAGCTGGACGTCGACTTAAAACCAAAACTCTAAAATATAGAAGTTAAAAATTCCATTTTGTACCAAAAGATGATAACATAAGGTTTTACAAATCCAAGTTTAAATCAACAAAGTACATCGAACATAAGCTCCACAGCTTATGCCCAAAAGGATAAAATATACAATTCTTAATGACGTCAATAATGGTGACACTATCCCCAAAAGGTTATACATTTAAATAATGTAAACCGATCCATAACAACCTGCCCCAAAATCTCAATCCTCTCGACGTCCTCCTCGATCCGCGAATCCTAATCCTTTTCCTCCTGGGGGGGGGGTTAAGGAAAAACAAAGATGGAAATAAACGAGGTGAGATAAAATCTCAGTAAGTTACTAATGCAACTACATGACATGCTAATATGCAAAGACCGATAGCAATTAACATAAGATAGATAGCAGCGGAATAATAAGTGACATGTTGTCGAACAGTAACATCCAATAATCAATCATATAAATAAACATATAACAACAAATGAGAGGCTCCCTATCGCCAACCGTCCCATACCGGTTGGAAATAACGACCAGCTCATCATGCAACACATAAAGCTGAAATAAACACTCATAAGTGGATACATAGCCAAGGTTTCACCCAACTGAAAGAACCAAATAAAGGTCGCTGCGCAGCTTCAATAATCAACAATCAACATCTTCATAGCAGCATGAAAGCTCGAAGAGAAAACCCCGGTACCGGAACCAATAACCATAAGAGTGTCACAAGGGACAAGGACCATGACACAAAGTCATGTCCGTTAGCTAGATACATTCACAGAGGAACGCTAACTTGACTTTTCCAAGGCCAATCTGGAAAAGGGTATAGAAGGGGGCAAAACAATGGTCAACATTATAATGGACTTGCCTTTGCCATTATAATCTTTCCCATCGCCCGATGCAACAAATATGCCAGCTGGGCTTCTAATTAAATGCTAAGTAATAATATTTTAGCATGAATAAACAACTTAAGGTTCCAAAGTAGGGAACCACACCAATTAAATCACCATAAAGATGCAAACGATTACTCAAGAATAGTTCAACAACAATACTACAAGAAGTTTCTCATAAAAGAGTCCAACAACATTGACCATTAAAACATAATGATTCAAAGATAAGGCACGTACCAAATACATCCTAAATATGGTACCCACAAGTTAATCGTAAAGAGCACAACCCAAACGGTCACTCACCAATGGCACAATGACTATTACCAAAATGACCCTAAACATTTACTCATAAAGATATACTAGGACAATGAACTCAACCATCTCATCACACCTGGAATTCCAAAGTAGGAAATCAGAATGAATACACCTTAAGGTTAATCAAACCGTAAGTACCCAAACGAATCCAAAAGGTTACCCTTTTTAGAACATGATCACGACTGGACTAAACCCTACACTTTAGTGTTCCAAAACAACCCTCTAGGTACTATAGGATATCACCTAAAACCTAGACCAAGTCTTATTCTAAAATCAATCCGATCAGTAAAATAACTTTCAATTAAAGGGTCTCAAGGTATGAAGTCCTCACTTATATCACAAAATGATCATAACAACTCAATAAAGTCACTCAATTGGATTTATAAAACTTGTTCACAATGGATCGATACAACTCCTCTTAACCTCAAACACCCAATAAAATCTCGGAGTATAAAACTTATAACTTAACTGAACAACCTATACCATCTTGTAGTACTCGAAGAGAGCTTCGAAACGAAAGTATACACGCCTAAAACGGAGTCCGGACGAAGACGTTATGGCCTCCGGAAGATCGAACGAAAAACGGACAAACTGGAAAAAGAGGGATGCGCGCGCCTCCCTAAAAAGTGATGCGCGCGCCTCCCTAGGTCAGAAGGCTGCGATTTCGAAGCAGAAAAGGGTTCGCACGCCTCCCAAAACATGGTGCGCGCGCCTCCTTGCCCGGAGGGACGAAATCCGGCCAAAATCTGGGTTTCTACCATTTTTCTTACCCATTTCACATAACAATCAAAATCAAACATAATCAACCTTCAACCAAGCATAAAGATGAACCCAAAACAACTTATAACTAGAACGGGGACTAAAATAATACCATTCATCAACCAAGATCAAGATTCAAACCCAACATTTCCTAAAATCACCATTTTTGACCAAAACTCCAAATAAATTCCAAATAAACTCCAAACTCAACCAAACTTCAAATATAACACATCAAGCATAATATAAACATGATATGAACATTTTAGCATAAAAATGGGGGAAAAGCAACTTACCCGGATTTTCTCAAAGGTGACGGAACTCGAAATTTCTTGGCTTCCTACGATCCTATCGACAATCTAAACATGATTCATGTTTTAAGAAATGAGAAATAACAAGAGGAAGTTGAAGAAAATGAAGAGAGAAGTGAGAGGAGAACTTACCCAATTTGAGCTAGAGAGAGAGAGGAATGGGCTGGGAATGAGGGAGAGGTGAGGGAGAAGAGAGGGTGTAGGGGGAATTATTTCCAAAAACTTACTCTCAGGCCCCTCCTCTACACTATACACAAATACTTACACTCCCTACTAACAATTAAGACCCCAAAACTCTACACTAGCACAAAAGACCAATTAAAATGCTAGACATAATTTATTATGACACATAAAGTGCACACATAAATATTTAAATAAATAATAATTTAGATAAATAAATAAGCAATAAATAAATAATTATTATTTATTACCAATAAAATAGAGCCTAGTTTTCGGGTCGTGACATTGGAACTCTTCCAGCTTACAGCTCCACCATTTAACATAAACACAAAACCCGATTGCGATCGGCTATCATCTTTGTCGGTTTGGAAGCTTGCATCCGTGTAAGCATTTACAACGAGATCATCTTCTATTCCTCCATAGACCAAAAACGAGTCTTTAGTTCTTCTCAAGTAGTTAAGAATCTCTTTTACAGTGATTTTCGCCAGGGTCGGATTGGTATCTACTTGTCATGCTCAAAGCATAAGATACATCCGGCCTAGTACAAATCATGGCATACATGATGGACCCAATTGCCGAAGCATATGGAACATCATTCATTTTCTCATGCTCATCGTTTGTCTTAGGACATTGAGTCTTGCTTAGAGAAACTCCAAGTAATACCGGCAAGGTGCCTCTCTTAGAATTTTCCATATGGAATCTTCTAATGACCTAGTCAATGTTTGTACTTTGGCTCAAACCAAGTAGCCTCCTTGATCTATCTCTATAGATCTTAATACCAAGTATATATGCGGCTTCACCCATATCTTTCATTGCAAAACACTTTCCTAACCAAGTCTTCACAGACTGGAGTGTAGGAATGTCGTTTCCAATGAGCAATATGTCATCCAAGTATAAAACAAGGAAAAGCACTATGCTCCCACTAATCTTCTTGTATACACAAGGCTCATCTTCGTTCTTGATGAAACCAAACTCTTTGACCGATTCATCAAAACGGAGATTCCAACTCCTTGAAGCTTGCTTCAATCCATAGATGGATCTTTGCAATTTGCATACTTTAGAATTCTGTTCAAAACCTTTTGGTTGTGTCATATACACATCCTCTTGGAGTTTTCCATTTAGGAAAGCGGTTTTGACATCCATTTGCCATATTTCATAGTCATGATATGCGGCAATGGCAAGCAGAATTCTTATAGACTTGATCATTGCTACGGGTGAAAAAGTTTCATCATAGTCGATACCATGAACTTGCCTATAACCCTTCGCTACAAGTCTAGCTTTATAAGTATGCACCTTCCCATCCATGTCAGTCTTCTTCTTGAAGACCCATTTGCATCCTATGGTTTTTACACCTTCGGGTGCATCAATCAAATTCTAAACTTGATTGTTACGCATGGATTGCAATTCGGATTCCATGGCTCCAAGCCACTTGTCCGAATCAGGAGAAGACATCGCCTCTTGGTAGGTTGACGGTTCATCATTCTCAATGATTTCTACCTCATTACTATCCGTTACGAGAAATCCATATCTCTCGGGCTCGGATCGTAACCTACTAGATCTGCGAGTTGCTTGTGTATTTTGAACAGGTTCCACAACTCCTTGTGGTTCTTGTTCTTGTTTCACTATTGGTTCAATGTCATTTTTTTGGTCTCGAATTTCTTCAAGATTTATTTTACTCCCACTGATTTCTTTGGAGAGAAACTCTTTCTCTAGAAAGACACCAGTTCAGGCAACAAACACTTTGTTGTCCTCTCAGTTGTAAAAGTAATATCCTTTAGTTTCCTTAGGATATCCCACGAAAATACATTTATCAGATTTGTGTGCTAGTTTGTCGGAGACAAGTCTTTTGACTAAATCTTCGCAACCCCAAATCCTAATAAAAGACAAACCAGGTTTCTTTCCGCTCCACATCTCATATGGAGTCTTTGGAACCGATTTAGTTGGAACTTGATTTAGTGTGAAAGTAGCGGTTTCTAAAGCGTAACCCCAAAAGGATATTGGAAGATCAACTGGACTCATCATTGATCGAACCATGTCTAACAAAGTCCGATTTCTCCTCTCGGACACACCATTCCATTGTGGTGTTCCGGGTGGAGTCAATTGTGAAACTATTCCACAATTCTTTAGATGATCATCAAATTCTTGACTCAAGTATTCTCCACCACGATCTGATCGAAGTGCCTTAATACTTTTGCCAAGTTGTTTTTCTACTTCATTTTGAAATATTCTAAATATCTCAAATGCTTCGCTTTTATGTTTCATTAGGTAAACATACCCAAATCTACTATAATCATCAGTGAAGGTTATGAAGTATTGAAATCCTCCCCTAGCATTGCTACTTAATGGTCCGCATACATCGGAATGTATCAACCTCAATAAGTCACTTGCCCTTTCACCTAGCTTGGTAAAGGGTGTCTTAGTCATTTTTCCAAGAAGACACGACTCACAAGTATCATATGACTCAAGGTCACATGAACCCAAAAGTCCGTCCCCATGGAGTTTTGAGATACGCTTCTCATTAATATGACCAAGACGGCAATGCCACAAATAAGTATGATTTACATCATTAGGTTTAGATTTCTTATTTACATGATAGACATTGTCATTATTTTCATTCTTGACATCCAAGATATAAAGGCCATTAAATGAATTAGCAATACCATAAAGCACATCATTTAAATAAATAGAAAATTTCTTATTCTCAATAAGAAACTTAAAACCTTCATTATCCAAACAATAAATTGAAATAATATTTCTACTTAAATCCGGTACATAATAGCAATTGTTCAAAACACGTATTAAACCGGAAGGTAAAGTGACTTCATAAGTCCCTACGGCTAATGCAGCAACTCTTGCTCCATTCCCCACTCGTAGGTCTACTTCACCCTCTTTAAGTAGTCTCCTATTCTTTAGACCCTGCACATTTAAACAAATGTGAGAACCACATCCGGTATCCAATACCCAAGAATCAGTGGTAGAAAGGATAATATCTATCATATAGATACCTGAAGTCGACGCAGCCTTGCTGCTCTTCTTCTTCTTTTGCTCTTCCAAGAAAGCCTTGCAATTACGTTTCCAATGACCAATTTCTTGACAATGGAAATAGATTGCATCCTTTTGTGAATCGGGTTTTGCCTCAGAAGCCTTGGCAACACTTGCCTTGCTTATCTTGGGTTTGACAACTTTCTTACCCTTTCCTTTGGCACTAGCCTTCTTCCCTTCATGAACCAAGAGCACGGGAGAACCTTTCTTGCCTTGCTTATCTTGGGTTTGACAACTTTCTTACCCTTTCCTTTGGCACTAGCCTTCTTCCCTTCATGAACCAAGAGCACGGGAGAATCTTTCTCCGCAATCTTCATCTCCACAGATTTAAGCATCCCATGCAACTCGGAGAGATTCTTATCCATTCCATGCATGTTATAATTCATCACAAACTGATTATAACTTTTAGGCAATGAATTAAGAATGAGATCCGTGGCTAGCTCCAATGGGATTGGATAGCCAAGTTTCTCAAGGTGCTCTACATAACCTTTCATTTTCAGCATGTGAGGACTCACTTGTTGCCCTTCATTCATTTTACAAGTAGTGAATGCAACAATGGTCTTGTACCTCTCTTGCCTAGCTTGTTCTTGAAACATGGCTCTTAACTCCACGCCTATCTCATAGGCTTCCAAATGTTCCAAACTTTGTTGGAGTTTTGAGCACATGGTAGCAAGGATGAGACAGCTTACATCTCTAGAATCATTACGATGTTTTTTGTAACTGTCTCTTTCTGCCCTAGGGGCAGTAGGTTCTGGTTCAGCAGGAAGAGGCCCATCGAGAATGTACAACTTATCTTCTTGCCTTAGAACAATTCTTAGGCTACGGATCCAATCCATAAAGTTAGTACCATTCTCTTGGAGCTTATCCTTCTCAAGGATCGATCGCAACGAAATTGATTGAGTGTTAGTAGTCATTATCTACAAATATGCAAAATTTCCAAAATTTAATAAGTACCAATTTTCATTAAAGAAATAAACAATGTATTTTTCAAACGAAAATACTCCCACTAAATTATATAACCTTCTTATACATCCAATGTATAATATAATTTAAATGGGTTAAGATCCCGCTTTAATTTAATTTTAAGTCCGCTAAGGCGGATTACACAAAATCAAATTAATTAGGTAGACAACTCTTGTCAATCATATCTCATATGACTCTTAGTTCCTTTTATGAGATTCTTTAAGAAATCCAATTTTAAAAAGCATGTTAAATCTCATCTTTGCCTAGGCTCAAAACTGTTTTGACGCCCAATTAAGTCCAACCATTTTAAACGTATAGTTAATGTGCCTCGCTAGGGCGTGCCCACATTATCTATCTTGCTCATACATAGATAAAGTCAATGCATCTCGCTAGGGCGGGTCTACATTAAATTCACCCATGTATTAACAAGTGTTTTATTCATGGCATGGCAATAAGGACTTAAAACTTTCTTTGAAGGTTCATCACATATATCATATAACACATTTATGAGCACATAATATAAACATGTTACGCATCAAGTTTAGCTACTAAATTAATCTCCATTAATTTAAGCATAATATTTATGTGTCATTAGTTTCTCTATAATTATGAGGATGAGACTATTTCAACTTTGGTTATTATCTCCAAATCAAGACAACAAGAAGTGCGGTCGAACTAAGCCATTAGGCAACCACAATCCCGCACTAATTCAAGAAACCAAGAAAGTAGTCCATGTGGCCGAAACTAAGCAATAGATGGTCTCGATGAACGTAGGCCAATTGCATCCACAATTCCACATGGATCTCCAATCTTTGAATCAAGAACTTTGTTTCTCAATTTTAGCAATTATGAACTCTTCATAATTCTAACTTCGTTTTATCTTTGAAACTTTGATTGCGATCAAGTTTGGGAAACACAATTTCGATGAACGCAGATTAGCCATCCAAACCTTGAACCAATCTTAGAATCACAAGACTAAAACAAATAGGAAAATCAAACCCCAAAATCCACACACAAACCAACTACCCAAAAACCCATTCCAGATCAGCAAGTCTGGACTGGTTCTGTTACTGGTTTTATTGAATTTTTGAAAAAATCCAGATTCTATTTTACAGCCAAAATCAGACCTTCTGACCCTTTTGTGCGGCCGCCCAAGAAGGCATGTGCGGTCGCCCAAAACTGTGCGGCCGCCCAGGTGCTTCTGTGCGGTCGCCCGGTTGATCAGAATGTGCAGATTTTTTTAAAGTTCGAAAATTTTGTCTCAAAATTATTTTTCCCCGATTATTAAAACTTTGATCCAAACATCACATATTCCAATATTCATATCATGCAAGGCACATAAAAAATTTATATACACATAACATGATCTAGGTATTGAAATAATCAACATGAACGGGGCTCTGATACCACTGTTGGGTTTCGATGTAACATGCGCAGCGGAATTTAGCATTTAAAATTTTGAAACCCAAAGCCCATAGATCCGTTCATATGATTAAATCAAATATCATAACATGAATAGAGGAAAAAACTAACCCTTGATGACTTTGAATTCTAGCTTTGATCTTGGTGGAGATTTGAAGCTTTGATCACGAAGAAAGTAAGAACACGAACTTTGAAGATGATGAGCTTCACCCTCTAGTGGTATCCACACCACGAACGAATATCAAGGAGCTTCTTGATCTTGGTTGCTAGACCAACAATTATGAAACACACTTTCACAATTGATAATGACTATATGGAGCTTTAATTGTGTATTATTTTGTTCTTCAATCAAAAGATATCTTGGAACAAAATAAACTCTCTCAAACTCTTTGGAGACTCACAATATCATTGGGGTGAGAGTGCTAGCCGAATTTGGCCTTTTATACACAAGTAGGACCTATTCCAAATAGGAAACTTGTGTCAAAATCCGTCCAAAATTCGTTCCTAATCAAATTAGGAATCTGCCACCCGACACCACCGTGCGGCCACCCAAAGAAGGCTGTGCGGTCGCCCAACTTTGGGCGGTCGCCCGGTCCATCTTGGGCGGTCGTCCGCCTGCCCAGAAACACTAAAAAATTCCACTTTAGTCCTTTTAAAGATTCGTTCTATTGTGTGTGACCCTCTAGGATTATTCTAAGTTGGCAATGGGTTCAAACATGAAACCATAAGATATGATTAGGTTCTAGCAAACCGTCATACCTACCCAAATAATATAACTAGATACAAGTTCGCATTCCTTTTTAGAACATGTCATAATCCCTTTGTCCACGATGTCATTGAACACAAGTCATGGTCAACAAGTCAACTTGTTTTGTTCAATACTTTCTCGATTCCGAATATGTTGATAATCCAAATGACATTGATCCAATCAATTCATTTGAGTCCGGCCGAACATTTCATCAACATCATTCCTACGAAAGGTCCAAGCTTGACATCTCTCCGAAGAGGGACAAATCCATTTAGCTTATTATTCTTCCCTACGTGAATCCGATTATGCCAATCATAGCCTTTATAACTACCCGGTTAAAGGTAGCGTTTGAATATGTCAAACATAATGTTTATCAAGTGGAAGACTATAATAACTTCATGTCTAAGGATTCGAATGGCATAACTAATATGAGATATGTGTTCGACATAGACCATCACATAAATCTCATACAACGGGTTATGTCCTGTACCTTGTTCCAAACAAGTACCGATAAATCTAACATGATCATCCCATGATCATTTAGCCTTTATACTAGTGCTTAACAAGTACTAGGGACGGAGATTATTATAAGTAAACATGAACAACAATAATAATCAAAACATCTCTTTATTGATAAGAAATAAATGATAACAATTACAACGTTTATTAAACGTGCCTAGGGCACCACTACCAACACATATAAGGTGTCAAGGTAAAAGGTTATAGTGAGTTGTATAGATGTCCAGTGTTGTAAGGAATTTTATTTCTGTAGTTTGGTTGGTGAAAGTGAGATTGTTGTCTAGGGGTTGATGAATGGTATGATGATTTTGGAGAGGAGTTTTGAGACTGATAAGCATGGATTCTCCCATTGGAGCATTTCTAATTTTGTCAAGATTGCCTAGAGTGCCTCTGCTACCCAGCCTGTCTTGGTTGTCCAGCTTGTCATGGCTGTTCAGCTTGTCTAGGCTGTCTGGCTTGTCTAGGCTTTCTAGACTTTTGTTCCTGCTTCTTTTTCTGAGATTGAATATCATCAGTACTTGTAGAAGCTTGAGGTTTAAGAATTATAGGAGGCTCCACTTTCAAGACACTCTTTTTGGTACTTTCATCTTCCTTTTTATACACATCTTCCCATATATACTGAAGATAATGGTCTAGGAATGAATCTCCTGAATAGTTTCATTTTTTATTTCCTGTAATGCCATTTTCTAGCCATATTTTGAGGAAAAATGGAATATGTTTAGTAACAGCAAGTAGTAAATGCGTTCCGAAAAAAAACAGCAAGTAGTAAATCTCTCGAAATCATCAAAGTTTATAGTCGATTTTAACGTTGCGGATGTAGCACTTATAGATGATCTCTCATGGTTGTATTAAATTTCATCTCGCGGCCTTTCATGGAGCCAGGCTATTCTTTCACCAAATCTGATGTACCACTTCTATCTCTAATAATTAATACTGACCAAAATTTGTTACTATCATAAATTTGAGTGTAATACATTTGTCGTTTATCTTATGTTTAAGAACTTACCAAAATTATATTGCTATCTTAAACGAAAATGCAATACAACCTGCAGAAATGGAACCAAATAAAAGAATAAAATTGAGATTTTGTATCCGTTTGATAAATTTTCAAAATTTGAAACTGGCCAAAAGGTTGAATTTAAAAAGATAATCACGAACAGAATTTATTGTCAACTTGTGCTATGCAAGCTATGGTGATATAGCATTCCTATCTTTTATACGGTCTATTTTAAAACTTTACCAAATATAATTATTACTAGAAATGAATGCAATTATCGTGTATTTCGAAAATTTGTAACAACAATAAAATGAAGGGAGTAGCTATTGCCACTACACAAATTAATTATCCACTACATGTTTTAATGCATTTTTAATTCAATCAATGTCTTACCTAAATTGCCCTTCAAATCCTCATTAACTATCATTGACTTGTTCTTATTGTTTTTTATTGCAAATTTTCCTTTCGTTCTTTTTTTATATTTTTGGTCTTTTAAATTAATTATCTTAATCATAGTTATAAAGTAAGTATCTCATATGAGCTAATAAAATTATCTCGTATGAGCTAATAAACTCTAATGGAAAGTAAAACATTGCCTTGTGTGGAACTTTCTTCTTTGTATAACTGGAACTAGGCTTGTATCGTGGGTGATCACACACGGGGCACATATCCAAAGCCTCGTATTCCTTATAATACAGAACACAATCGTTTGGACAAGCATGAATTTTTTATAGCCCAACCCCAACCTCTTTAACACCTTGAACGCTTTACGGGTATCATGGCAATGTGTTTCCCTCAGGAAGAATACGCCTCATCATCTCCAGCAAATCATCAAACTGGTAATTCGCAGTACGAGATTTGACTTTGTAATGTAGTAACTCTACAAGGGGCGCTAGTAAGTGAAAAGAATTGTGTGCAACCCGGGTACAACTCTTGCAAGGCTTGCTCCAGGAGTTTTTCATAGTCCAAGATCTCTTGACTACGCTCGTCATTTACAGTATTGTAATGCATTGACGCAAAAGGATATGCATCATTTATTATGCCCATCACTTGGTCATTGTCATCAAAATACTGCTGGTTTTGCGCATGAGATGGCGACGATGTTGAAGCAACATCTGAACGTTCACGGTGATGTATCCATGTCGTATAGTTGGACATCATCCACTTTCGCAATTAGTTTCACAGAGAATATTTTGAGTAGTGTGACATTGGCTTTGGTGACAAGCAGACTAGTCTCACCAAATAAACTTAAGGTGACCAAGGTGGGGTTAGTCACCTTAAGTATTTAAGGTGACCATTATTTTGTCACCCAAGGAAATTAGTATTTTGTTATATTTATTTTATTTACAAAATAATAATGCTAAAAATTCAACAAAATATCAGTTTGATGGGAAAGTGATATGAAAACACATATGATTGACTGCAAATCATTTTTTATGTAACTATTCACAAAACCTTTATCAGAGAATAAGTTGAAATGCAAAAAAGATTTTTTTTCAGAGAATATAATGATAGGAAAAAAAAAATCTGGCATTGGTGAAAGACAATGATCTAAAGTGAGAATTTTTTTAATGGGAAAGTGATATAAAAAAGGTGATATCAAAAAAATCTGAAATGCAAAAAAGAATCTTTTCAGAGAATATAATTCAAAAAACCGTTATTTCATTTTTTGATGGGAAAGTGATATCAAAAACTTAGTTGACTAAGTAATTTTCACCTAAAGGTTTGTTGCTTTAGTTTATAAAAAAGGTGACTATTCTGTTTGTCTCCGAAACATTAGTCACCACCAACGTGTTTTATGTGAATAAGCTTCGTTAGTTACAACAAAAGTGATCTAAAGTGAGCATTTTTTTGTCACCATACACTTGGTCACCAAAGAAGTCATTTTAGGTGAAGAATGTAAGTGTTTGTCACCACCAAAGACTTTGTCACCTCAAGTCGTACTTAGGTAAGAAAATTTGTTATTGTCACTTAAAACTTTCCTAGGTGACCAAAGTTTTTGTCGGCAAAGATTTGTCGCAAGAGACCTTTCTCTGGTGATCAATCTTTTCTCTGGGCGCCTTAAAGTATTTTTAGGTGACAAAATTCCATTTGTTGCCTTAGATTTCTCACCTAAGTGACCTTTTCTAGTAGTGATAATACTCCCTCTGTCCCATTTTAAGAGTCAAAAAATTCCTAAATGAGCGTTCCATTTTAAGAGTCAAATTCCTAAAATGGAAAGTGGGTCCTACATGTCATATACTCACAACAATTATCCACTAACTCTTATATACCACACTTTCTCTCTCATACCCAACTATCAACACTCACAACACATCACTTTTTCCTTAATTCTCGAACCCACCCATTTTTTTTACTCTTAAAATGGGACGGAGGGAGTATACTCCTTCCATGCCAAAGAATATCTACTTATTTTTAGTTTTTTTTTTCCTTTCATTTTTTACCATGTATGTTTTTAAAAAAAAAAAAAAAACATTCTCTTTAAATATATATTTTACCAAATTTATATTAATCCAAAAATTAAAAGGTTAGACAGATTGTTAAAAAATATTTATACATTTTAGCCACAAAATTTTATAATTTTTTTTAAATTCTCCGTAAATAAAAGTTCTTTTTTCCAGATTAAGAAAAAAAGGTACATTTATTTAATTTTATTAGCATGAAAAGCAAATTAGTTCTGTATGGTACACAAATTGTTAACAAAATAGAATTATATTTTCCAATGGTCGTAAAATTATTTATATATTTTTCCATGATTATTAGGTGATCAAAATATTTATTTGAAAATAAATATAAATTTTAATTTACATTAATTAATATGATTAAATGTTTATTTTAAAATATCAAGAAAAAATTATGTAAAATTTACTTTTATTAGTACGTTTACAAATTATTATTTGAAAATACCTCAAACTAAAAATTTAACTTAATTTTATTAGTATGAATAAATGTATTTATTTGAAATACCAAGAAATAAAAACTTTGAAAAAAAAAAAAGTAAATGAATAGTTGAAGGGGATGATTTAAAGGGCAATTGTGTCAAAACAATGATTAAGTTCACAATGCACTAATGAATGTAGTGGATAATCAAATTGTGTAGTGGCAATATCTCTTCCCTAAAATGAAACCCCTATTATAGGCCAAATTTCCCTATATAACTCGTATGTACATCTACCTAGTTTTCATTCCTTGCAAATATTATGTGTTTGCCTTAAAACATAATAATGCCACAAGAAAGCTAAAACATCAACTAATGATGAATATACGTTCGTCCCTCAACTTTGGTTAGTCTTCTAACTTTCCTGTTTTCTTTCTATCTTTTTTTTCTATACATCCACACACAACACACAGTAATTGATGAAATTCCATAAATATAATTTTGATGTTTTATTTCGCAGGTTACAACATATTAGATCGTTGTTCATCGCATTTCTAGCCAACTCACCATTATAAATAGGTATTGACTTCGATAAAAGGATAGCCATCTACCCCCAAGAAATTTCCTGTGATGTTTGTTCATCATAGATCTCAGCAATCGCATTATCTAAGCAGCCAATCATGATGTATCCAACTCGAATTAAGTATGACTCTGCCTACAAGTGATTGAATATGAAAGATGAGGGATAGAATCATAGGTAGAAGCGAGAGTGGAGACTCGCACTAGTGTATTCCTTCCTAAGTGTTCATTTATGTCTGAAATGTTCATACCTACATAAATGTTTGAAAGATATAGTTTTAGTTTAGTTGCTTGAAGCCTAAAATATTAGTCTTATCTCCTATAATTAAAGACAAAACAAATTTTTTTTACTATCATAATTTTTTGTGTAATACATCGTGTATCTTATGTTTTGCTTAAGCACTATTGCTCGTGGTTTTTAGTATCAGTTTTAGTGATTTTGATAGCCAGTTGTAATGTATTTTATAGACAGTTGTAATGTTATGAAGCACAAGCGCGCATTTTAAAAACATATTTTTCCAAATCACTTGAAAAAAATGCAGTTTTCATAAGATCAACAAGAATTATTTCATTTTCAGCTAATAATTCCATGAATTGAAAATTTATTCTACTTGTGAATTATAATTAAAGATCAGAAATCTTATACCAATATGTTCTTGAAGAAATTTTATTTAACATTAGTTATACACAATTAAACGATTATCCTTTGAGACCATGAATAAAAAGAATATTCATGGAATTATTTTTGGTCATTACACGTACTCCGTGCTTGCAAAAAAGGCCTCTACTATTGCGATATTGGGTGAAGAGATGAACCCTTCACTGTGTGCATTTTTATTAGAATTTCATTTTTATATCTAAATGAAGTAGGCTGATTTATTTTCTGGTGATGCTCCTTCTCGCCCGCCACGAGAATCATGCACATTCGGTGTCCGTAGGGGAGTTTTACAATAAAATTTAGTTTCATTATTGACACCTAAATGTTTCGGTCTCTTACCATGTATACTAAATATAGTAGTCTAGGAATGAATCTCCTGAATAGTTTCATTTTTTATTTCCTGTAATGCCATATTTTAGCCATATTTTGAGGAAAAATGGAATATGTTTAGTAACAGCAAGTAGTAGATCTCTCGAATTCATCAAAGTTTATAGTCGATTTAACATTTGCGGATGTAGCACTTATAGATGTAAAAGTCCCTGTTTAGAGATTATGACACTAGATAGTTGAAAAGGAATGAGATAACAAGGTCGACTATCTTTGAGATAGGCCGACTATCTTTGAGATAGGTCTACTATCTTCGAGATGAAGGTCAACTATCTTGAAAGGTCATTATTTTCTCTTGCATTCTAAAGGCCAAAATGAGCAGGAATTATGCGCAGCGGAATAGATAATTTCTATGGCCTATGGATGTTGTCTAACATATATATTCCTATTTACTATATCAATTTTATCTCGTCTAAATGATCAACCAAGCTTTGAATAAAGCAATAAAGAATAGTTGATATGAAAAATGAAAGAGCAAGACAAGAAATTAAAAGAGACAAGAGACAAGAGTTTTTAACGTGGTTCGGAGTATAACAACATCTCCTACGTCCACACCCCATCATCCTCAACAATGGAAAACAATCCACTATACTTCCTTCACTCGGACAATACATGAATTGTTTAGAAAATCCCCTCGTAATTTTCCAACTTAATTAGCCTCACTAATTAAGCATGCTAGTTGCATAGCATAAAAGAAAAAAAATGGTTCACAAATGTGATGTAGTTCTTCCTTTGCGTGACACTTGAATTTGTTGGATGGAAGCTCTTCTTGGATCGTTGGTGTTCCCCCTCAATGTTTGGATGGTTTGAAGTGTATTTGGTGTGGTATATGAATAGGTGTACATATCAGTTACACACACCATGGTCTACTATCAAAGGTTTGGGTTGGGTTTATGGGTAAAAAGTATTAGTGTGTGCAATTGGTATTTATTGCACACACTAAGGTTTTGAAAGGAATGGGGAAAATGGTGCTGGGTGCACGCTTGAAATGGGTGAGTTTGGGTTTAATTTATAAGGGTAAGAATGAAATAGCCGTTGGGTTTGGTCAAGATGTAATTGGTAGTCTTCAATGTTGAGTCAATGTTGGGAAATGGGTAAGACCACTATTCATCATTTGAAAATAATCTGCAAACTTCTTTCTGCTGCTTATGCCATGAATAATGAAACTTTCACTTGGCACCCTTGACTTTCATTTTCGTTGTTTCACCCTTCTAGTAATTTGGACATAACTTTTCTTCCGGAGCTCCAATGCGAAAATTGATTGCATATTCTTGTACATCATTAAATTATCTTTCCATTGAGTCTAATATTGAATATTTTGTGGCCTTGGTAGGTGTTGGAAATCATTGTTGAAAATATGGGAAACTTAGAGGGATCTTAGTGTAACATTTTGAACTTTCACTCTTGACACTTTAGACCATTTAACTTTGTCTAGTTAAATGATCAATCTTCATCAAAACACTTTGTTAGGACCTAACAATTTCCCCCTTTTTGGTGAATGATTGGTCATTTTAAACTCTTAATGGCTTGCTTTATAGCTCCATAAGCAAAAAGAGATGACATAGAACATGTTAATTTGGTGCAAGAAATTTTGGCCAGATTTTTTGTCAACTTTGATGAATAAACTTCTTTGATTCACGAGGTTGTAGGATTTATGGCTATATGTTCTGGATAGGTCTATAAATCTAGTTTACTTAGAAAAAATCGGTTTGATATTTTGACATCGGGAGAGTGAGATATTGCTTTTTTTCGTGCAAGGTGTCAAACCATATTTAGGTCTGCTATCATGATTTCCGGGTGGCCAGATTTTTTTGTCAACTTTGATGAATAAACTGCTTTGATTCACGCGGTTGTAGGATTTATGGGTATATGTTATGGATAGTTCTATGAGTCTAGTTTACTTAGAAAAAATCGGTTTAAGATTTCGACATCGGGAGTGTGAGATATTGCTTTTTTTCGTGCAAGGTGTCAAACCAGATTTAGGTCTGCTATCATGGTTTCCGGGTAAGCTGTCCACTTCAAATAGATGTAATTTTCTGCTCATACTAAATCATCTTTTGGGGAAGGTCTTTTTGGAAATCTCTATGTGTGTAGGTTACACAGAAACAAGCGGTTTATCAATCGGAGCTTTGAAGAATTTGATATGACTTTTCTTGTGAAGGCACGCAGAGCTGATTTTTTGCAAATTTCCAGCAACTCTTTTTTCTTCAAAAGTGGCTCTTCTTGGTTTGTTTTGATTGTGATTTGGGGCCTTAAAAGGTTGTTCCCCCTCAAAATTTGTCTTGATGCCATGAATATTTTTTCTTTGCATCCAAGCTTGCTTCGACTTTAATTTCTTCAAGATATGCACATTTCCGTCGAGCATCCAATTTCATTCTCCTAAAATCACAAAGGAGAAGAAGAAGTAAATGATTCTTTTTAATAAAATAAATAAATATAAGCACAAATATGATTCTAGATAATCAAAATAGAATATGAAGCACAAGGTGCATTTCCAAAATGTAGTTATTCAAAGCCCAACATAAGCAGTCGGTGGACATGAGGGGCTGCACCAAAAAGGTGCCAACGAGTTTGCCGGTCAGTGCCATCGAGACCAAGGAAGGTGATCAAGCTTCCCCCTAGTAACTACCCTAGGAGTCTCTAACTCGTGACCTCGCTTTGTCTTACCAAAGGAAATTTGGGTCATGATCCAAGATGAGCAAAAAGGGTGTTCAAACACAAAAATATGTTAGACATATAAGCATGGATCTTCACGAGATGTTAAGCTCGGAGACACTAAAGTCTCTAAGAACCATGCTCTGATGCCAATTGAAAGTCCATGTTTAGAGATTATGACACTAGATAGTTGAAAAGGAATGAGATAACAAGGTCGACTATCTTTGAGATAGGCTGACTATATTTGAGATAGGTCTACTATCTTCGAGATGAAGGTCAACTATCTTGAAAGGTCATTATTTTCTCTTGAATTCTAAAGGCCAAAATGAGCAGGAATTATGCGCAGCGGAATAGATAATTTCTATGGCCTATGGATGTTGTCTAACATATATATTCCTATTTACTATATCAATTTTATCTCGTCTAAATGATCAACCAAGCTTTGAATAAAGCAATAAAGAATAGTTGATATGAAAAATGAAAGAGCAAGACAAGAAATTAAAAGAGACAAGAGACAAGAGTTTTTAACGTGGTTCGGAGTATAACAACATCTCCTACATCCACACCCCATCATCCTCAACAATGGGAAACAATCCACTATACTTCCTTCACTCGGACAATACATGAATTGTTTAGAAAATCCCCTCAGAATTTTCCAACTTAATCAGCCTCACTAATTAAGCATGCTAGTTGCATAGCATAAAAGAAAAAAAAAATGGTTCACAAATGTGATGTAGTTCTTCCTTTGCGTGACACTTGAATTTGTCGGGTGGAAGCTCTTCTTGGATCGTTGGTGTTCCCCCTCAATGTTTGGATGGTTTGAAGTGTATTTGGTGTGGTATATGAATAGGTGTACATTTTGGTTACACACACCATGGTCTACTATCAAAGGTTTGGGTTGGGTTTATGGGTAAAAAGTATTAGTGTGTGCAATTGGTATTTATTGCACACATTAAGGTTTTGAAAGGAATCGGGAAAATGGTGCTGGGTGCACGCTTGAAATGGGTGAGTTTGGGTTTAATTTATAAGGGTAAGAATGAAATAGCCGTTGGGTTTGGTCAAGATGTAATTGGTAGTCTTCAATGTTGAGTCAATGTTGGGAAATGGGTAAGACCACTATTCATCATTTGAAAATAATCTGCAAACTTCTTTCTGCTGCTTATGCCATGAATAATGAAACATTCACTTAGCACCCTTGACTTTCATTTGGACATAACTTTCCTTTCGGAGATCCAATGCGAAAATTGATTGCATATTCTTGTACATCATTAAATTATCTTTCCATTGAGTCTAATATTGAATATTTTGTGGCCTTGGTAGGTGTTGGAAATCACTGTTGAAAATATGGGAAACTTAGAGGGATCTTAGAGTTACATTTTGAACTTTCACTCTTGACACTTTAGACCATTTAACGTTCTCTAGTTAAATGATCAATCTTCATCAAAACACTTTGTTAGGACCTAACAAGATGATATCTCATGGTTGTATTAAATTGCATCTCACGGCCTTTCATGGAGCCAGACTATTCTTTCACCAAATCTGATGACCACTTCTATCTCTAATAATTAATACTGACCAAACCATTGTTTGTTACAATAAATCAAGCCTAAAATAGTAGTCTTATCTCTTATAATTAAAGACTAACCAAAAATTGTTACTATCATAAATTTGAGTGTAATATGTTTCTCGTTTATCTTATGTTTAAGAACTTACCAAAATTGTATCCGTTTGATACATTTTCAAAATTTGAAACTGGCCAAAAGGTTGAATTTTAAAAGATAATCATGAACAGAATTTATTGTCAACTTGTGCTATGCAAGCTATGGTGATATAGCATTCCTATATTTTATACGGTCTATTTAAAAAACTTTACCAAATATAATTATTACCAAAAATGAATGCAATTATCGTGTATTTCTAAAATTTGTAACAACAATAAAATGAAACCCCTATTACAGGCCCAAGTTTCCCTATATAACTCGTATGTATATCTACCTAGTTTTTCATTCCTTGCAAATATTATGTGTTTCCCTTAAAACATAATAATGGCACAAGAAGCTAAAACATCAACTAATGACGAAGTTCCCATCATCCCTCGACTTTGGTTAGTCTTCTATGTTTCCTATTTTCTTTCTATCTTTTTTTTTCTATACATCCACACACAACACATAGTAAATGATGGAATTCCATAAATATAATTTTGATGTTTTCTTTCGCAGGTTACAACTTATTAGATCGTTGTTCATCCCATTTCTAGCCAACTCACCATTATAAATATGTATTGACTTCGATAAAAGGATAGCCATCTACCCCCCCAAGAAATGCCCTGTGATGTTTGTTCATCATAGATCTCACTTGCAATCGCATTATGTAAGCAGCCATTCATGATGTATCCAACTCAAATTAAGTACGACTCCGCCTACAAGTGATTGAATATGAAAGATGAGAGATGGAATCATAGGTAGAAGCGAGAGTGGAGACTCGCACTAGTGTATTCCTTCCTGAGTATTCCTTTATGTCTAAAATGTTCATACCTACATAAATGTCTGAAAGATATAGTTTTAGTTGCTTGTACCTTTATATACATATATATATAATTCAATTATTGATTTGAGCATATTTAGATCTTTTAATTGATTTATTAAGTATTTTATTTGTTAAACTAATATTGTGTTCATTATTAAAAGTTTTTCTTTCCCCTACTCCTTGAATTCTCTACTTCCTTAAAACTGAAGTGTTCTAGAGCAAGATTTTATAGGGCATGATTTTCTATTGCAATTGTTCCTACTACCTAAAATAGGATTCACTGTTTAGCGATCATAACACTAATTTTAGGGGTCTAATTTGCCTTAATGTAACATATTTGCTCATTAATCACGTTCATTTTACTTAACTACATGACTACAGGTAAATTATTTAATTTCAGCTAATAAGTTCCATGAATTGAAATTCAGTCTTTTCGTGAATTCTAAAGGACAAAATTCTTATACCAATATGTCTTTGCGTAAATTATATTTAACATTAGTGATAAACAATTAAACTCTTACCCTTTAAGACTATGAACGAAAAGAATATTCATAGTAGTAAATGGGTCGTTCCATATACTTCGTGCTTGCAAATAAAGCCTCCACTTTTGCGATATTGGGTGAATAGTTGAACCTTAAAACTTACTTCCTTCACTGCATGACACATTTTCATTAGAACTTCATTTTATATTTATATGAAATAGGGTGGTTTATTTTCTGGTGATGTTCTTTCTTCTCGTCCGCCACGAAAATCATTCACATTGTCGCTGTCCATGGAGGAATTTTACAATAAATTAGTTTTATTATTTACAATAAATAAGTTTTATTATTTAACCCTTTAAAAAAATAATCATGAACAGAATTTATTATCAACTTGTGCTATGCAAGCTATGGTGATATAGCATACCTATCTTTTATACGATCTATATAAAATAACTTTACCAAATATAATTATTACAAAAAATGAATGCAATTATCGTGTATTTCTAAAATTTGTAACAACAATAAAATGAAACCCCTATGACAGGCCCAAGTTGCCCTATATAAATCGTGTGTATATCTACCTAGTTTTTCATTCCTTGCAAATATTATGTGTCTTGGGTTAATGTCTTTGAATTTGGGACGCCGAGTTAAAGGATTAAGCGATAGGAAGATTTCGTCATTCCAGGACGGAGCAGGCAAGGGTTCGGCCAAACCTAGGGAAGGACTCGGCCGAACCAGGCGAATCGGAAAAGAGGTTTTTGGAGCAACAGAAGGATATTCGGACGAGTGAAGGAAGGGATTCGGCCGAGTCAAGGCATGGGTTCGGCTGAACCATGCTCAAGACTCAACCGAACCAAGGGAATTTTGGGCCAGAATTGTTGCAGACTTCCAGGTTCGCGGAAGGAAAGGTTTCTAGTCCATTTTGGACTTGTATTCCAAGTTCCTACAAGATTTTGAGATAGGCTTTGAGTGATATAAATAGAGGCCATTAGTCTAGATCAAAATTAGCTGAAAGACCTTAGATAGATTATTAGAGTGCTCAGAGAGATCTATAATTCTACAGTTGCACAGTTAGGAATTTTGTGATCAAAATTTGTGCAGCAGTAATAGTGTGATCTTGTAATCGTTTCTCCAGATTGATAATAATATTATCTCCCTTCCACGTAGATGTAGCTATGTTGGTGAACCACGTGGATCTGTGTTCTTGTGATTGCTTGTTTTTCTTATTAAGTCTTGTTTATTACTCTAACAAGTGGTATCAGAGCTCTGGTAGTACCTGAGCTTTGGTTCGTGGTTAGAGGTTCAGGGATTCTGCTGCAGAAAATGAGAAGATGGGTAAGGAGCAGATTCGATCGACAAGTTCATGGGGAAGAATAGTTTTCTCTCTGGCAGATCAAGATAAAGGCTTTGTTGATAGACAAATATTTATGGGAACCATTGGAGACTACAATCATGGATCATAAGGATCCCAAGATCCCAAAGGTAAGGCAATCACCACAGAAGGGTCAGAGAATGACAAACAAGCATCCGCTAAGGAGGAATCAGCGTTGAAGAAGTTAGATCATAAGGCTCACGCCAATATCATCAGATAGTTGGATGATGAGATTCTAACCAATGTTGCAGGAACAGACTCTGGAAGTGATCTTTGGTTAAAGTTGGAAGATATGTACATGACATGTTCATTAACCAACAAGTTATATCTGAAGAAGAAGCTTTATGATTGTCGTATGACAGAAGGTATGCCTATAAATGATCATCTTGATAGATTTACTTCTGCATTTCTTGAACTGCTTAATATAAGAGTTATTGTGGATGACGAGGATGCAGCCTTGCAGCTTTTAGTATCTTTACCTATGTCTTATGAACATTACGTCGATTCATGCATAAACCGTAAAGATGGTATCTCTCTAAAAGAAGTGAAAACTTCTCTCAAGATGAGGGAATTATGCTGAAAGGCGAGTGGGAATGGGACAGATACCCAGTCATCAGGTTTGGTTGCTAGCAATAGCAATAAGGGTTCTAGTGGGAAGAAGAACAATAAAGGTAATTCTTCACACAAGATCGGTCCGAAACGTGGGGATATATGTAATTTATGCAAGGAGAAGGAGCATTGGAAATTCAATTATCCCAAAAAGAAGAAAGGCAATGCACCAGTTAAAGCAGAGGCCATGATGGCCAAAGATAGCAGTTCAGAAGAGGATTATGCTCTAGTTACATCAGAATCAGCACGCGCATCTGATGAATGGGTTCTTGATTCAGGAGCATCTTACCATATCACTCCTAGGAGAGAATGGTTTACTGATTACAGGTAGATAGATGGAGGTGATATAAGTATGGCCAACAGTGCAGTCTGCAAGGTTGTCGGCATTGGTTCGATCAAGGTCAGGATTCATGATGGTAGGTTTGTCACTTTGAACGAGGTTCGACACGTTCCACTTATGACAAAGAATCTGATTTCTCTTAGTCAGTTAGACATTAAAGGGTTCAGTTTCAAAGGTAAAGGTAGAGCAGTCAGTATCTATAACGGTTCAGAAATGGTGCTGAAAGGCCTTAAGCGGGGCTCCTTGTATTTCCTCCAAGGAAGGATGCTTGTAGGGTCGGCTATGGTTACATAATCAGAGATGAAAGAGGGAGATATGTCTAAGCTGTAACACATCAGGTTTGGTCACATGAGCACTCGAGGGATGCAGGAGCTGGCTAAAACGGATCTTCTATGTGGACATAAGATAAAGGATCTTAAATTTTGTGAGCATTGTGTGCTAGGAAAGATGAAGCGTAATAGTTTTCCCAAGGGCATACATAGCACAAAAGGCGTTCTGGATTATATCCACTCAGATTGTTGGGGACCTTCAAGTCAGGAATCTCTAAGGGGGCACAGATATTTCTTGTCTATGGTTGATAATTATTCGAGGAGGACTTGGGTGATTATCATGAAGCACAAGAATGAGGCTCTAAGAAATTTCAAGGACTGGAAGTCGTTAATGGAGAACCAGACAGAGAAGAAGATCAAGAAGCTCCGGACAAATAATGGTTTGGATTCTGCAGTACTGAGTTTGATTTGTTTTGCAGAGAGATTGAGGTTTCTAGACATCTCACCATTAGAGGCACGCCACAGCAAAATGGTGTAGCAGGAATTATACATTGCTTACGAGAGTGTGGTGCATGCTCTCTAATGTAAAGTTATCTAAACGTTTCTGTGCAGAAGCGGTTAGTATAACATGTTACTTGATTAATCATGGACCTTATACCAGTAATGGCTTTAAATTTCCCTATGAGGTATGGACTAGTAAGTCCATGATTGTTTCAAGTGTTGGCGGTGTTGATAAATAGGTGGAGCAACAAGATACTGAAGAGTTAGTTGTCCCATAGTCAGATGTGATAAACAGATAGAGCAACAAGATACTGCAGGGTTAGTTATCCCACAGTCAGATGTTGATCAGGATCCATCAACAGAGACAGAGACTAAAGCACTAGAAAGTTCAAGTTCAGTTCTCAAGGAACATGATTTAGCACAAGGAAGGTCTAGAAGAGATAATTTCAGGAAGCCTCTGAAGAGGTATGGATTTGAAGACTTGGTGTCTTATGCACTGCAGGTTGCTGAAGAAGTGGAGCCCACTGTTACGGAACCTTTTCCTTTCAAGGAAGCAGTTACATATTCAGAGTCATCTCAGTAGTATGCGGCTATGGGTGATGAGATGGAGTCTCTTCACAAGAATCAGACTTGGGAGTTGACCACAAGGCCTGGAGGCAGAAAGATTGTGACTTGCAAGTGGATCTTCAAGAAAAAGGAAGGGATGTTACCGGCAGAAGGGATCAAGTATAAAGCTCGCGTTGTTTCAAGGTGTTTCACACAGAGAGAAGGGGTGGACTATAATGAGATCTTCTCACCAGTGGTCAGACACACTTTGATCAGAGTGTTTCTAAAAATAGTCGCACAGAGCGATTTGGAGCTTGAGCAACTAGACGTCAAGACAACTTTCTTGCATGGAGAGTTGAAGGGACAGATATACATGATATAGCTGGAAGGATTCCAAGTTCTTGGTAGGGAATATCAGGTTTGTAGGTTGAAGAAGTCTTTGTATGGACTTAAGCAATCGCTTAGGCAGTGGTACAAGAGATTTGACAGCTATATAATAGCAGCAGCAAGCAAGAAGTTAGAGATTCAGAATCTGAAAAGCTTATTGGCCGCAGAGTTTGAGATGAAGGATTTGGGTAACGCGAAGAAAATTCTGGGTATGGAGATTTATAGAGACAGAGCCAAACAAAAACTATTCTTATCCCAAAAAAGATACATCAAGAAAGTTTTAGAGAGATTTGGTATGTCAACAGCTAAGGCTATAGATACTCCGAGTGCATTGAATGCACAGTTGTCAATTGTATTTGGGCCCAATTCAGTTGAGGAGAAAGAGTATATGGCTCGAGTACCCTATGCTAGTATAGATGGTAATTTGATGTATGCTACAGTGCGCGACTCGGTCTCGTCTATGGAAGTGGAACAAAATGTGAAGTCGAGGGTTTCTCAGATTTAGACTATTCAAGTGATATTGATACAAGAAGATCAATGACCGGATATGTATTCACACTTGGTGGATCGGTTGTAAGTTGGAAGGCTATATTACAGGCGACAGTGACGTTGTCTACAACAGAAGCAGAATACATGGCATTGACAGAGTCTGCTAAGAAAGGAATATGGTTGAAGGGATTGATCAGCAATCTTGGGATACATCAGGATCAGGCTAATATTTATTGCAATAGTTTGAGCGCGATTTTTCTAGCCAAGGATCAAGTTCATCATGAGAGGACCAAGCACATTGATGTCAGATATCATTTCCTAAGGGATGAGAAACGGGTAAAGGTGAAGAATGTAGGGATGGCGAACAACCCTATAGATATGTTCACAAAACCCATGACGAGAAGCAGGTTCCAACATTGTTTGGACTTGCTGAATGTTTGCAACTATTAGTTAGCAGAAGAGGCGGGGGAGAAAACGTTTGTTGTCGTGGAGATTCAAAGTCACGGTGGAGATTTTTGGGTTAATGCATTTGAATTTGGGACGCCAAGTTAAAGGATTAAGAAGCAAGAAGATTTCGTAATTCCAGGACAGAGCAGACAAGGATTCGACCGAACCTAGGGAAGGACTCGGCCGAACAGGGTGAATCAGAAAAGAGGTTTTTGGAGCAATAGAAGGATTCGGGCAAGTGAAGGAAGGGATTCGGCCGAGTCAAGGCATGGGTTCGGATGAACCATGCTCAAGACTCGGCCGAACCAAGGGAATTTCAGGCCAGAATTGTTGCAGACTTCCAGGTTCGCAGAAGGAAAGGTTTTTAGTCCATTTTGGGCTTGTATTCCAAGTTCCTACAAGATTTTGAGATAGGCTTTGAGTGGTATAAATAAAGGCCATTAGTCTAGATCAAAATTAGCTAAAAGACCTTAGATAGATTACTAGAGTGCTCAGAGAGATCTGTAATTCAACAGTTGCACAGTTAGGAATTTTGTGATCAAAATTCGTGCAGCAGTAATAGTGTGATCTTGTAATCATTTCTACAAATTGATAATAATATTCTCTCCCCTTCCCATGGACGTAGCCATGTTGGTAAACCACGTAGATCTATGTTCTTGGGATTGCTTACTTTTTTATCAAGTCTTGTTCATTGCTCTAACAATGTGTTTTCCTTAAAACATAATAATGTCACAAGAATTATACAGCGGAATATAAAAAGGTAAAGAATGAAAAGAACAATGTGAAGTGTGTGTAAGTGTATGGACAAGAGTGTACACAGTATTTTCAAGAGGTTCAGAGGCTAAAAACCTTCTCTTACATCCACCCCCACTGTTGACAACTATGAGATCAATTCACTATAATATTCTCTTCAATAAGAGTTACAAGAATTGATAAAGCAAGTTCCTAGAACCCCCTCTACTTAATTGACACTTCAATTAAGGTTGCTTCTTCCAAAGTAGAATAAAAAGAAAAAATAAAAACACAAGTGTGTTTATAGAAATTAGCTTGGCTGTTAGCCGGCTTGGTGGGGGGTTGTAATTGGGTGCTAGATGGCACAATATTTGTAGGGGTTTTATGAAAATAGTCAGGAATGCAGAGGTTGGCAGAAAATGTGTCTAAAGGGAATGCAAAAAGGGTAATTGACAACATGCCAGTATACTCCTTTATATAGGGGTTGGAATATAGCCTTTGGGGGGGAAAGGTGTAGAAGAGTAATGGTTCTTCTTGATTGGAGTTAGTCAAGGTTTGACTGACACACTTGTCAGTTTCCATTGGATGCTAGTTGTCAGTTGAGGTGAAGGCTATGCAGGCTTGATCAAGCTTCAATATGAGTTATTTCAATGATTTGGGATAATGGCCTATCATTGGAATAATCATTCTTTAAAGATCTAATCTGGAAGAGAAAGTTGTTGGTCAAAACAGTCTTAGCTGTTGAACTAGAGTGTCTTAGCTGTTGCATTGTCTATTGAAGCTTGTTTGTAATTTGTATCTTGATAATTCATTTGAATGTATAAAGATCTGTAAATGATGGTGATTCGGTTTGTTTGATGTATAGATGATAGGTAGATCATGTAATGGTTTGACTGTTAAGTTGTGTAGGTGCAGGACAGCTTAGCTGTTGAACTTGTACTGGGTTACCTGTGCTCAGGTCTTTATATACATCATATAATCAACAGAGTTTGATTATTTATTTATCAAAACACCTTTACTATGATTAATTTGTGATTAATCATAGTGAGGTACTATTAATTTCCCCCTTTTTGGTAAATAAATAATGGTTTGATTTTGTACCTGCACAAAATATGCTAAAGGGTAGAAATACCAATGAAGAAAGATTCTTCTTGACTAAGGCACTTGTGCAAACAAACCATGTTAATCACAAAACTAACTGAAATGTACTGAATGTAAATAAACAGTAAAAGGACTTAAAAGGAAAAATAGTTTTGAACAGCTAAACAAGAACTACTGAGATAAAGACAAACAAACAAAATTAATCTAGTCCAGCTTTGGCATCCTGGACCTGCTAAATGGCTGCAAGTTCTTGGAGAAGTGCTTTCTTCCTCACTGGTTCATCACCTCTGTAGTACATCTCATTGTTCCAATCCAGACCCATCATGTATTTGTAGGAAAAATTTTGATCATGCCTGGCCAGCAGCTGAGCTTTTGTGAGAACTGGTTAATCGGGCTTGAGTCTTGGGCCAATCCATGTCTGTAGCTGCTAAGGAGTCATACTTTCTTCTTTGATAGATACCCCCATGTCATATTTCTTATAGATAGAGGCAGGCCTTTTCTTGGTATATCTAACAGGTTTATTTGGAGGAGGATGGGTGAAATAGGATTATATGGATGTTTGAGATGGTTTGAGGGAATGAATTGACTACTGGGAGGAGGATGTGGGATGGTTTATTGGGTTGGCTATTTAGGAGAGGGTAGAGTTGGATTGTCACCTCTGTGGAGAATGAATTTAGAGACATCATTGAGTTTGTTGAGGAGGGAAGACTTTAGTTTCTAATGAGAGAGGCAGAGAATTGATTGAAGTCAGTGTATGTGATGTAGTATGGTAGAGTGTATTTGAAAGGATCAAAGTTGGGAGGGAGATTGGCAATTTTTGATCTGTTCTTTTTATGGAATGGAGAAGGAGGAGGAGGTAAGCCTTGGGGATACACAACAGAGATGGGATAAACATTCTTGACCATTATCCAAAGGATGCAGCTTTTCTTGGACAGCAGAGTCCAGAATACAAATTATGAAAATTGAATGCAGAGTACATACACAAGAGAGGATGGTGTGTACATAGATTCTAAAAGGTTGTTTAAGATCAATTAGGAGAAACAAATTCCCATTCAACTAGATGAGAAAGATTTAGAGGCTTAGGAAGAGATGGAGAAGTAAAAATAAATGAGGATTGAATGGTGGCTCTAAATTTCTTCCACTCTTTATAGGAATAGAAGAGTTGACCTCCAATATTTCTGGCATGGATGCTCATGTGGGTCTTGGCCATTTCCCAAGGTTTGGATAAATTGTGGGGATTGAGCAGTGATGGGAGAGGAGACATGGAACCAAACTTTTTGTGGGTTTCAAGAACAGCTTTGATGGAGAAGTCTATGTCACAATCAAGATCCCAAAAACTTAGAGTAGGCATAGTGGTGTCAAGATCAAACTGAGACTGAGGGATAGTCTCAATAGGTGGGATAGCTATTGGGACAGACTAGGGAATAGCTATTGAGGTTGAATGAGGAACAACTGATCCATCTTGGCCTTAGGAAAGTCTAGCCTCTTTTATTCTCATGAAATCAAAGGCCTTGAGGGCTTCATCCAATGAAAATTTGCTGGATAGCTATTCAAAGAGAGCTGAACTGGATTCTTTAGAGAGATCAGAGACTATTTTATATTTAATGAACTCAATAAGTTTTGGGTTAAGCACAGGGAGGACAGCAAGGTGAGAAGGGATGTTTGGAGGGAGAGGAACATATGTTTGGGATGGGATTGAAAGTGCGTGAGCAGATGAGGTCTTAGCTATTGGAAAGGTTTCAAGAGAAGGTGAGTTCCCTCTTAACCTAGTAAGGCTATCTAGCCTAGGAGAGTTCCCCTTATGGGTTTCAACTTTTATAGGAATTGGAGGATTTTGGGAGTGCAATTGCAAAATGCCTTCAATTGCAGACACATGTTCAGAACTAGAGGTATGTTTAGGAGAAGGGGTTGACTCAAATCTAGACCTTTTATGAACTGGGGATGATGACTCAGGACTTCTTGGCCTAAAGACATAGTCACCATCATTAGAAGAAGAAGTGGTTAACTTAGCTAGGTGTTTAGAGTTGGGGTTACCTGTTGGCTCATGAGCAGTTTCTTTCACCTCAGCAGTTGAGTCAATATCCATGTTCTGCTGCTCAGCTACTGGAACACCTTGATCTGCTTCTAAATCCACTTCCATTGGAGTTCCAAAGCTATGCTTGGCTGCCTTGATTGCAGTAAACTGTTGTTGGAGAGTTTGTTGTACAGTAAATTCTTCTTCATCAAGTTATTTTACATCGCTTGAATTGATGGGCTTTTGAACCTCAGGTTCTCCTTCACTCAAAGGTGTCTCATCATTAATAAAGATTTTGCTGTGATCCTTTTCAGTTGCCTTGATTACCTCAAACTCTGCAGTTGTGTGCTCATAGCTGGTGGGAGGTAGAGAGGATTCTTTTGAGGTAGCTCTTGTGGATTCACTGGAGTTTGATGTGGATGATGAAGGAGGTTCATCAATTGGTCTTTTTCCCTTTCCTTTGACATCTCTTGTTTTTCTCCTTATTGATTGAGCTTTAACTATTGACCTAGTAGATATTCTCCTGACTGGGGAAGACTTAGCTGTTGAAGCTTGCTTAGCTGTTCTTTCTTTGACAGGCTTGACTGTTGGTTGTTTAGCTGTTGGTGACCTGGGTTTTGTTTGCTTAGATGTGCCTTCTTTGAAAGGGATTTTGGGAAGACCTTTAACTAGGTTGGAGTTGGCTAACTTGAAAATGGCTTTGAGATTTAAGTGGGCAAGTCTTTTATGCCACAGCCAGGACATGTCAGATTATCTGTAGGATAAAAAACAGTGAGCATTGGAGGTTTAGACTACTTATAGGTGTAAGCAGTAGAGGTTCTACTTTCTTGATCCTGTGAGAATGACCTTGTTTTTCTTATCCCTGAATTGGCATTGATCTTTGGTGCAGATGACATGATAACCTTTATCACAGATTTGACTAATACTGATCAAATTGTGTTTAAGGTCTTCAACATAAGATACATCAGTGAAGATGATCTCCTTTGTTACTAAGTTCCCTGATCCTTTTACCCTAGCTTGAGAATTATCACTAAAGGTTATATTTGGACCATTCTTTGGATTTAGTTATTGAATCCATTCCTTGTTGTATGTCATGTGTCTACTGTATCCACGGTTTAAGTAGCAAATCCCTTTACTAGATACCTACAAAACAAAATAAAAATTATAGTACCCTTTATTCTTTTGGGTCCAAAGGATTAGATATTCTTTGGTACCCTTGCCTTGCCACCTGATCTTCTCTTGAAGAACTGGTTGAGAGTGTTATAGTATGACATAATTTGCATCATATAAGGTGTCAAGGTAAAAGGTTATGGTGAGTTGTATAAATGTCCAGTGTTGTAAGGATTTTTATTTCTGTAGTTTGGTTGGTGAAAGTGAGATTGTTGTCTAGGGGTTGATGAATGGTATGATGATTTTGGAGAGGAGTTTTGAGACTGATAAGCATGGATTCTCCCATTGGAGTATTGCTAATTTTGTCAAGATTGCCTAGAGTGCCTCTGCTACCCAGCCTGTCTTGGGTGTCCTGCTTGTCATGGCTGTTCAGCTTGTCTAGTCTGTCTGGCTTGTCTAGGCTTTCTAGACTTTTGTTCTTGCTTCTTTTTCTGAGATTGAATATCATCAGTACTTGTAGAAGCTTGAGGTTTAAGAATTATATGAGACTCCACTTTCAAAACACTCTTTTTGGTACTTTCATCTTCCTTTTTATACACATCTTCCTTTATTTGAATAGATTAAGATGGTTTCTTAGTAGAAAAGGTGTTGAGACTTTGTAGAACCATAGTCTCAATAGCCATGTTACCTGTTGGAGGAGTATAGGTTTTGAGTGTGGGATTTTCAGCTCCAATTCCAGACCTATCTCTAGGATGTCTTTGATTAAAGTGATACAAGGATAGAGCATTGCTTGATTTGTTCTAGGAATCAATCTTGCTTTTTAAGGCATTGTTTTCTTCCTTCAAGGTACTCACTTCTTGTTCATTATCCTTTTGAGATTTTGAACATTCAGTCTTAGATGTTAAGCTTTTAATGTCATTTTCAAGTTTTTGACATTTATCCTCTAGATCATTTTTGGTGGTTTTAAGGGTGATATTAGAGGTTTTGAGAGTTTCAATGGTCTTGATTGGTTAAGGTTTTCAATGATTAAGGCAGCAAAGCTAGAGTCTTGTTTCTTCTTTTGAATTAAGATAGTACAGACTAAATTTTTAAAACCTTTAATATTGAGAGAGTTAAAATTATGTACATCTTTTAATTCCTCAGCAGCAGCTAAGGCTTCTAGATCCTCTTCATTGTCTGATTCTTCACATTCTTGTGCAACCAAACATAGTAGAGCTTCTTCTTCATCACTGTCTGAGTCTGATGAATCAAATTCCTCATCACTGAACCTAGATGAGTCAGCAAGCATGACTTATTCTTTATTTTTATCATTTTTATCTTTTACACAGTTGTAACAGTTGCACCTAGAGTTGTGAATGACTTCTTTGGAATAAGTCATCCTTTTTTAACCTTCTCTTTGTTTCTTAGGTTCTTTGCAGTCTACAGCTTAGTGATCTGGTTTACCACAATTGTAGCACTCAATTCTCTTCATAACAACTTCTTGATTTGAGTTAGATGGAGATGAACTGTATTTCCTATCAAATACTTTCTTTTGGTGTTTCATGGCACTTCTGACAGCCATGAAGATTAGACTTGGAATGTCTTCTAAAGAAATGGGTTTGGGTTCTTGTTTAGGGGTTATGTTCAGCTTTTGCAGGGCATTGCATACAAGTGTCAATGTCCTATTGGGAGAATTATTCCTAGGTTAGCTCTTGAGCTACAAGAGCAAGGGTTTGAGATATGGTAGGTTCTGGTTGAACTTTGACCATCCCTTCAAGCTCATAAGCTTCAAGTTTTCCAAAGTATTGCTTAATGGTCATACTACTCCACTCAGCTCCTTCTCTAATGGGTAGAGCCACTTTCTCATACTCTTGAGAAAGATTAGAGTAGATTTTTAGATATAGGTCAGATTGATCAAAAGTTTTTCCATGGTCTGAAATGGCTCTAACAAGATCTTCAAATCTTGGTCTTGCAGCACTCACCTTTTCTCCAGAGTAGAATTTGAAGTTGTCCAATTGTCTGAGTAAGTTATATAGATTATGTGTTCTTACACTTGTGTGTTTAGTGAACTTAGTGTTTATTAATTCCCATGCAGCTTTAACACTTTTAACTTTAGCTATTTCTTGAGCTAGGGAATCATTTACACTTTTCTGCAGAATATTTTTCACTTTCAGGTTTGCACTCATTAATTGTCTTTGAGCATCAGTCCAATTTTCAAGAGATTTAATTTTACTATTTCCTCCATTAACTTTAGCTTGAGTAGGTGGTTCAACTTCATTTTCTAAGACATACCAGTTCTATATGCTATTAGCATCTAGATAGGTTTTAATCTTTGAGGAATAAATCTCGAATGATCCACAGTCATCTATGTGTGGAATGTCTTTTTCATTGTTTCTTCTTGGTTGAGGCATTGTGGGTTGAATGGATCTTTCCCAATTTGTTAGACTCTTTATATTGAATCCACGCTCTGATGCCTATTATAATGCCCTGTTAAGCTAATTGAACAGATTGATTAAAACTTGGACAGCTAACACTTTGGGTTAGCTGTTGAGAAATAATGAATAAAAAGAATTATGCAGCGGAATATAAAAAGGTAAAGAATGAAAAGATCAATGTGCAGTGTGTGTGTAAGTGTATGGACAAGAGTGTACATAGTATTTTTAAGTGGTTCAGAGGCAAAAACCCTTCTCTTACATCCACCCCCACTGTTGATAACAGTGAGATCAATTCACGATAATATTGTCTTCAATAAGATTTACAAGAATTGATAAGGCAAGTTCCTAGAACCCCCTCTACTTAATTAACACTTCAATTAAGGTTGCTTCTTCCAAAGCAGAATAAAAACAAAAAACAAAAACACAAGTGTGTTTACAGAAATTAGCTTGGTTGTTAGCTGGCTTGGTGGGGGTTATAACTGGGTGCTAGATGGCACAATATTTGCAGGGGTTTTATGCAAGTAGTCAAGACTGCAGAGGTTGGTAGAAAATGTGTGTAAAGGGAATGCAAAAAGGGTAATTGACAACATGACAGTATGGTCCTTTATATAGGGGTTGGAATATAGCCGTTGGGGGACTAAGGTGCAGAGGATTAATGGTTCTTCTTGACTGGAGTTAGTCAAGGTTTGACAAACACACTTGTCTATTTCCATTGGATGCTAGTTGTCAGTTGAGGTGAAGGCTATGCATGCTTGATCAAGCTTCAATATGAGTTATTCCAATGATTTGGGAGAATGGCCTATCATTGGAATAATCATTCTTCAAAGATCTGATGTGGCAGAGAAAGTTATTGGTCAAAACAGTCTTAGTTGTTGAAGCAGAGTGTCTTAGCTGTTGAAGCTTGTTTGAAATTTGTATCTTGATAATTCATCTGAATGTATAAGGATCTGTAAATGATGGTGATTTGGTTTGTTTGATGTATAGATGATAGGTAGATCATGTAATGGTTTGACTGTTGAGTTGTATAGGTGCAGGACACTGTTGGACTTGTACTGGGTTGCCTGTACTCAGTTTTTTGTATACATCATGTAATCAACAGAGTTGGATTATTTATTTATCAAAACATCTTTACTATGATTTATTTGTGATTAAGCATAGTGAGGTACTAACAACTTCTATCTCTAATAATTAATACTGACCAAACCTTTGTTTATTATAATAAATGAAGCCTAAAATACTAGTCTTATCTCTTATAATTAAAGGCTAACCAAAATTTGTTACTATCATAAATTTGAGTGTAATACATTTTCGTTTATCTAATGTTTAAGAACTTATCAAAATTATATTGCTATCTTAAACGAAAATGCAATACAACCTGTAGAAATAGAACCAAATAAAGGAATAAAATTGAGATTTTGTATCCGTTTGATACATTTTCAAAATTTGAAACCGGCCAAAAGATTGAATTTTAAAAAATAATCATGAACAGAATTTATTGTCAACTTGTGCTATGAAAGCTATGGTAATATAGCATTCGTATCTTTTATACAATCTATTTCAAAAACTTTACCAAATATAATTATTACCAAAAATGAATGCCATTATCGTGTATTTCTAAATTTTGTAACAACAATAAAATTAAACCCCTATTACAGGCCCAAGTTACCCTATATAACTCGTGTGTATATCAACCTAGTTTTTCATTCCATGCAAATATTAAGTGTTTGCCTTAAAACATAATAATGTCACAAGAAGCTAAAACATCAACTAATGACGAAAATACGTTCGTCGCTCAACTTTGGTTAGTCTTCTATGTTTCCTATTTTCTTTGTATCTTCTTTTCTATACATCCACACACAACACATAGTAAATGATGGAATTCCATAAATATAATTTTGATATTTTCTTTCGCAGGTTACAACTTATTAGATCGTTGTTCATCGCATTTCTAGCCAACTCAGCATTAAAAATAGGTATTGACTTCGATAAAAGGATAGCCATCTACCCCCCTAGAAATTCCTTGTCATATTTGTTCATCATAGATATCACTTGCAATCGCATTATGTAAGAAACCATTCATGATGTATCCAACTCGAATTAAGTACGACTCCGCCTACAAGTGATTGAATATGAAAGATGAGGGATGGAATCATAGGTAGCAGCGAGAGTGGAGACTCGCACTAGTGTATTCCTTCCTGAGTGTTCCTTTATAATTGATTTATTAAGTATTTTATTTGTAAAATCAATGTTGCGATCATTATTAAAAGTTTTTCTTTCCCCTACTCCTTGAATTCTCTACTTCCTTCAAACTGAAGTGTTCTACAGCAAGATTTTATTGGGCATGATTTTCTATTGCAATTGTTCCTACTACCTCAAATAGGATTCACTGTTTAGCGACCATTACACTAATTTTATGGGTCTAAATTTTCCTTTATCTAACAGATTTGCTCATTAAGAAAGTTCATTTTACTTAACTACATGACTACATTCAGCTAATAAGTTCGATGAATATAAATTCAATCTTTTCGTGAAATCTAAAGGACAAAAATCTTATACCAATATGTCTTTGCATAAATTATATTTAACATTAGTGATACACAATTAAACTATTACCCATTAAGACTATGAACGAAAAGAATATTCATGGTAGTAACTGGGTCATTCAACATACTTCGTGCTTGCAACTAAGGCCTCCACTATTGCGATATTGGGTGAATAGATGAACCTTAAAACTTACTTCCTTCACTGGAAACGTTAAGTTAACGGCCGGCTCCTGCTTGATTCGGCTTGAGTAACGCAAATATTGGCGAGAATCCAATTCCTCGAAAACCTAAGGGTTCCTCCGCAAGGTTCGTCCACGGAGGGTGAGTTAGGGCCTAAGATCAGGCTGAAAGGCGTAGTCGATGGACAACAGGTTAATATTCTTGTACTACCCCTTGTTGGTCCCGAGGGACGGAGGAGGCTAGGTTAGCCGAAAGATGGTTTATAGGTTCAAGGACGTAAGGCATAGAGTCCAATAAGCATATCTTGAGTTGGTATGGAAATGGGATCCTCAATAGTCGGAGACAAAGGATTCATATGAGAAAACATAAGTAAGCTTGCCTCTGCTTGAGCCTCCAAAGATAAAGGCAGTGTGACACATTTTCGTTAGAACTTAATTTTATATCTAAATGAAATAGAGTGGTTTATTTTCTGGTTATGTTTTTTCTTCTCGTTTGCGATCATGCACATTGTCGTGTCCATGGAGGAATTTTACAATAAATTTTAGTTTCATTATTTACACCTAAATGTTTTGATCTCTTCCCATGTACTATAAATCGAAGTCTAGAAATGTATCTCTTGAATTGTTTCATGTTCTATTTTCTATATTGCCATTTCTTAGCCATCTAGGTATCTAGTTCTAATAGGTTACTTAAATTCCTTTTAATAATCATAACCAGTAAAATGATGACTTTATCATATTTTGTGACGAAATCGGAAAAATGTCTAGTAGTAGATCTCTCGAAATCAACAAAGTTGATAGTGGATCTTAACACTTACGGATGTAGCACTTATTGAAGATCTCTCATGGTTGTATTAAATTGCAGCTATTGAGTTTCGTGCAATCATGCGCAGCGGAAGACATCACATGAAAAACCCAAAAGCCTAGGTCTGTTATGTTCAATAATTCATAATATGAAGATAAAAGAAACTAACCCTTGTAGATTGAAATATGAAGCCTTGGATTTAGATGCTAAGAAAAGCTCCCTCTACCGGTGATCCACACTTTGAACGGATTCAAGAACTCTTCTTGACTTGACTGCTAGGTCCTTCGGATTGAAAAACTTGATGAAGAACTATTCTTTAATTGCTTCCTATGATTATTATGGTTTGATAATTGGGAATAATCAAACCTAATAATCCTAGTATATTATGTTTATTCTCTCTCTCTCAAAGAAATAGTTTATGATTTCTAAAATCAATGTTATGGGAACAATTCCCGGTTGTACACATTATATACAAGAGGTCTCCAAGACCCTTTAGGATTTAGGTGTTCTTGTCCAACAAGAAAACACAAAAATTAAACTGCAGTGCGGGAGGGGCGCAGCCGTGCGGCTCCTAGGGAGCCGTACGGATCCTTCCCCTTCTGCCTCATTTTTCTCTCATTAAATTATCCGTTCTGCGTGTGTGACCCAATAGGATTATACTAAGTTGGCAACGAGTCCGAACCATTCAGACCATGTAAGTCATAAGCGGACTCTAGCAAGCCATTATGACTACCCAATTAGTATAACTTTGAAATTCAAAGTATCCTAAAATAGAACATATCACAATCTCTTTGTTACACGATTTTTATTGAACATAAGTCATGGTCAATGGTCAACTTACTTGTTCAATGCTTTCTCGATCCCGAATATATTGATAACACAAATGACATTGATCCAATCAATTCATTTCAGTGCGGTCGTGCATTTCATTAATACTATTCATCGAGGGGCCCAAGCTTGACATCTCTCTTAAAGAGGAACAAATCCCTTCTTGGCTTATTACCTTTCCCTACATGATTTCGATTATGCCAATCATATCCTTTATAGCTACCCGGTTAAAGGTAACGTTTGAATATGTCAAACATAATGTTCATCAAGTGGAGGACTGTAATAACCTCAGGTCTAAAGATTCAAGTGATATAACTATATGAGATTTAATCATGACATTTGACCATGACATAAATCTCATAGGGGTCAGTCCAGTATTTGTTCTCCAACAAATACCCATAAGTCTAATTGTATCACATACACATAATCATCATATTATTATCTATTAAACTTATACTAGTAGTTAATTATAATTACTAGGGAAGGAGATTATTATAATAAACATGAAAAAGATATAATAATCAAATATTCAATATCTTTATTAAAGCGTAAAGAAAATGATAACATTAATCGTTCAAATAACGTGCCTAGGGCAAACACACCAACAATCTCCCACTTGCACTAGGCCTAAATAATGTATCGAATATCCATAGACCTAACATGACCATCATGCTTTGCTTGTGGAAGACCCTTTGTCAATAGGTCAGCAATCATGCGCAACGGAAGACATCACATGAAAACTGTTGGTACTCTGCATATATTCACGTCTCATCTATCAATGATTTCTCGAATGATATGAAAACTGTTGGATTCATGGAATCATGCGCAGCGGAAGACATCACATGAAAAACCCAAAAACCTAGATCCGTTATGTTCAATAATTCATAATATGAAGATGAAAGAAACTAACCCTTGTAGATCGAAATATGAAGCCTTCGATTTAGATGGTAATAAAAGCACCCTCTACCATTGATCCACACATTGAACGCATTCAAGAATGATTCTTGAACTTGACTGCTAGGTCCTTTAGGCTTGAAAACTTTGGCTTTGAAGAACCCTTCTTCAATCTCCCATGAATGAATATTATGGTTTGATAATTGAGAATAATCAAACCCTAATAACCCTTGAATAATGTGTATTTTTTTCTCACCAAAAACCTCTCTTTGATTTCTCAAATCAATGTGGAAGTATATGTTTTCGGCTGCTGAAAAACATTCATTATATCCAAGAAAGAAACCTAATCTCATTAGGTAATAGGTTTTCTTGATCAGCAAGAAGTTACCTAAAATTGTTCCTGCCGGACAAACCATCCGTACGGATCAGTTTGGTGGTTCCCAAACCATCCGTACAGATCCTCCAGTAGGATCCAGTTTTTCTCATTTTTCATGCCTTCTTCGATCCGTTCTGTATGTGTGACCCAATAGGATTATACTAATTTGGCATCGAGCCCGAATCGTTCAGATCTCGTAAATCATAAGTGAACTCTATCAAGCCATTATGATTACCCAATTAGTATAACTTTGAAGATCCAAAGTTACCTTATAGAACATATCACAATCTCTTTGTCACGCGATATCATATTGGACATAAGTCATGGTCCATGTCAACTTATGTTGTCCAATGCTTTCTCGATCCCGAGTAGATTGATATGAGCAAATGACAATGATCACATCAATTCATTTTGGTATGGCCATACACTATCATCAATATCACTTATCGAGTGGCCAAGCAGATATCTTTCTTGAGAGAGGGACAAATCCCATCTTGGCTTATCATTCTTCCCTACAAGAATCCGATTATACAAATCATAGCCTTTATAACAACCCGGTTAAAGGTAACGTTTCACTATGTCAAACATAATGTTCATCATGTGGAAGACCATGATAATATCAGGTCTAAGGATTCAAACGGTATGACTATTATGAGATTTAATTATGACATTTGACCATGACATAAATCAAATAACGGGTCTATCCAGTACCTTTTTCTTGAACAAGTACCCACAAGTTTTTAATCTGCATCCTATGCACCATAATCATCATATGATTATCTATTAAACTCATGGGATGCAGCTATATACTCAGCTTCAGTTGTAGAATCAGCAACGGTACTCTGCTTTGAACTCTTCCAGCTTACAACACCACCATTTAGCATAAACACAAAACCAGATTACGATCTATAATCATCCTTATCAGTTTGGAAGCTTGCATCTGTGTAACCTTGTTAGGATTCATTGTTAGTACACCCACCTTAATTTGATTGATCCATGCCACGTGTCTTTTTATAGACTTTAGGACCGCATGTAATGAAGTTTTACTTCAATTTTTAGATAAGTCAATTTCTAGATTTTTGTTTGTCTAGGCTGAGTATAGTTCGGTTTTACTCCTCGAGGTTTGGTGTCTCAAGCCATCATCTTTAAGCTGCCAGCTGTAGATACCCCGGGAAACCACAACTTGGCTAGAGCGGTGGAAGGATCCTAGGATGTCTAACTTATTTTAGATTGTTTAGAGTCGCCACCTATGTTTTTAAAGGAACATAAGAAAAACCTAGAAATAGCCTAATTTATGTACGAAACCAGAGATTCGGGAGAGAAGGGTTCGGGGGTTAGGTGACGGAGTGGGAAGTACTTAAACACCCACTCCGCCCCGCTTATGCGGGTCTTGCTACTATTGGTGTTCTAATGCTAAATGTCTTTCAATTTATTAACAGTGCTAACAATTATAATGTAAAGAAAAAGGGGAAGAAAAGAGAATTGTTTTATTTATAAATTTATGCTAAACAATTACATTAAGGAATGTATAGGAAATTAAAGTAGAGATTAAAATGTAGGGAGATAACCTTAACCAACTTTAATGTAGTAAAGTGGTCATTTGGTCATGTCCCAATTGATGGGGATTGCATACTAGTAAGACTAGAATAAAAGAGAAGAAGAATAAAAGTACCTTTAGAAAAGAGGACCTTAGACTTTGACTTGAAGATGGTGTTGTTTGTAGAGAAATGGTTGTGCAACACTTTGTGTATTGTTTGTTTGTAGGGAAAATGTGTTGAGAGAACTTGTGTATAGTTCTTGTAGAGAAGATGAAGTTGCTCCTTTTCTAAGGTAGAAGATGGTGGTTTTTATAGGTGAAAAGAGGAGGGAAAACTTGGAGGGAAATTGGTCAATCCATGTGAGATGCAGTTGACCAATCACAAATAAGATAAATGAATAAAAGAAAAATAAAAGAAATCAAAGAAATCAAATAATAAATGAAAGAAATATTAGTTTTTGGGAAAATGCTAGAATATGGGATTTGGAGTTAATGAATAAAAAGGGGGTATGAACTTGGATGTAAAAAGAGATGTTTTTGTGATCAAGAAGATGTTTGTAAATAAGAAAAGGGAGGGAAATAAGGTGCAATCCGTTACTGCCATAGTGGGAAGCGCGCGAGTCCCGCTTTTGGGGCGAGACGCGCGCGCAGCCCGTTAACAGTTCCGGAAGTGCCCGCGGCAGAAAATGACAGAATGACAGAATGACCCTAAAAGTTAACTCTGTTATGCAGTTTAGTCCAAAACTAACGGAATCAGTTAGGACCTTAACCGAAGTAACAGAAATCAACAAAAATAAGTTAAATAAAAATACTTTGTATGCAATCGGGGTGAGAGGTCCAAGGCAGGGTGTCTACAGAGCCCCTCGGCGACGTGGATTGCAAAGCAAAACGCATCGAAGAAAGTAAAAACACCCGCCGAAGACATCGACAAAGAAAAAGAAAGAAAAGAAAGCAAAGAGTCGATAAAAGTAGGAATTTGAAATTGCGATAGATAGAGATGCGCTCCCTGCATGAGCGACTTTTGCTGGAGTGTTGTATTGGAGCTCATGGGAGCTTGTCTCGATATGGACCGAGTTGTTGAGTTGGGGCTCATGGGAGCTTGTCTCGATATGGACCGAGTTGTCGACTTGGAGCTCATGGGAGCTTGTCTCGATATGGACCGAGTTGCCGACTTGGAGCTCATGGGAGCTTGTCTCGATATGGACCGAGTTGCCGACTTGGAGCTCATGGGAGCTTGTCTCGATATGGACCGAGTTGCCGATTTGGAGTTATGTTGTTGACTTTGTGGGGTGTGGGCACGGTTGACCACTTTCTGGTGGGGATGAAGTGCCTTGAGTAGTGGATGTTGTTGACTTCGTGGTGGTACCTGTTATGTGTGTGCTTGACAGGTATATGTGTTATTGCAAGAAGATGCATGAAGTGTGAAATGAAGAGAGAGAAATTGTGCTCGTGGTGTGATTTTGAGGAAAGCATTGGATGTATTCATACCTTCACTTACCATTGCCGCTTGAGTGGAGATGGATTTCTGATGTCCGCGGAGGATGCTTTGATGGAGAATGTCCATTCTTTGGATGTTGATGAGAGAACGCTCTTGATGATGGGTGATAGAAGTATAACAGTATCTTCTCCTAGTTTATTAAGGATTCTTTCTAGTTTATTCTTTCCTTTTATTATTTGTGTTATATTAGGACTACTTTCGTATCTTGCACTCCAAGGTATCTTCTTGTATATAAACACATTCACAAGTGAATAATATTTTGAGATTTTCCAATATTTGATATCTTCATATGGTATCAACGTCCTAGGTCTAGGAAAAACCTGTGTCGTTGTTCTGCCTTCCCTCGGCCTAATGGCATCTAACGAAGCTTCTGTTTTTCTTCCCAATTCCGCCGAGCCCTCCAAGCCGCTCGTTGCAATTTCTCTCTCTCATATTCTTAAACTAACTTCCACTAATTACCTAGCATGGAAAATTCAGGTAGAAGCCACCATCCTAGGTCATGATCTCTTTGAGTATATTGATGGCACATGCCTTGCCCCACCACAGTTTATCACAGCAGCTGAACCATCCACACCAAAATCACCAGCCTCCAATGACACCACCGCCCAATCTGAAACCACCAAATCTGCACCCACCAAAAATCCGGCATACTCAACTTGGTTTCGCCAAGACAAATTGCTCTTGGGCGCACTTGCAGGTACTCTATCTCCCTCTCTCGTTCCTCTCATATCTCAATGCACCACTTCCTATGATGTCTGGAGAACCTTAGCCAAAACCTATGCAAACCCCACCCGAGGACACATTAAATAACTCAAGGATCGACTCCATAACATAACCAAAGGCCCACGTTCTGTCACAGATTATATGCAGGAAATCAAGATGTGTTCTGACCAACTTGCATCACTTGGCCGTCCGCTAGACAATTATGATCTTGTTGAGAAAATCTTGGATCAATTAAATGATCCGGATTTTGAATCCATTGTTCAATCCATCCATAGCCGTGACACCCCTATTTCTTTTGATGAGTTACACGAAAAATTGATTAATCGTGAACTTGGCATCAAACACAAATCCAGCCACACCTCCTCCTTTCCTGCCACCGTGAACTACACCACCAGGAACACCAATCGCTCATCTCAAACCAGGAACTCTAACCCCAACCCCTCTCACGGCACATCTTCCCATAATACCCCACCCTCAGGCCAAACCTTTAATCCTCCAACCAATTCTAACAACCTTACACCTAGGCCACGTGAACCCTTCAAAGGTCGGTGCCAATGGTGTCGAAATCCTGGCCACTATATCTCACAATGTCATTCCTTCCGCCAACAATATCCCAATGCCGTTTTCCCATCTCCACCTCCAAATCCCAATTTCTCCCCACGACCTCAACCTCGTAATAACCCTTCACCCTCTCCTGCCGCCTACACCTCCTCCTTCCATAACAATCCATCCCCTTCGTGGCTCTTAGACAGTGGCACCAGTCATCATCCCACTAACGATCTTGACACTCTTGCTCTTCACTCTCCATACAATGGTACAGAAGAATTACTAATTGGTGATGGCTCTGGGCTAAACATATCTCACACTGGTTCTACATCTATCTCCTCTCCTACTTCTTCCTTTGCTTTAAATAATGTTCTTCATGTTCCGTCTATGTCTCGAAACATTATTTCCATTCATAAATTTTGTCAAGATAATTCCGTATCTATTACTTTCTCATCAACGTCTTTTTCTGTGAAGGATCTTCGCACCGGGGCAATCCTTCACCAAGGGCACCCTAGATTCGGAGTCTATGAGTGGCAGTCTTCCTCATCCCCAACTACTCATTCCGCTGCACTCTTATCAACCACACATTGGCATCACAAATTAGGACATCCTTCTGTTTCCATTCTTCGTTATGTTAGAAAAAATTTCAATTTAAACATTCCCAGTTCAGTTCCTTTTAATTGTAATTCTTGTGACTGTAACAAAAGTCACAAACTTCCTTTTTATGACAATACTATTTCCTCTCATGGTCCTCTTGATTTAATTTATAGTGATGTTTGGACATCTCCGCTTCTTTCATTTGATGGTTATAAGTATTATATAATCTTCGTAGATCACTTTTCTAAATTTATGTGGTTTTACCCATTGAAGCACAAGAATGATGCTCTTCCTGTGTTTTCTAGATTTAAAAATCTTGTTGAGAAATTTTTTAATCGGCCCATCATCACCATTTATAGTGACAATGGTGGTGAGTATCTAGGCCTTCGTCCCTTCCTGGCAACCCATGGTATTTCTCATCTCACAACCCCACCTCACACTCCGGAGCATAATGGGTATTCTGAAAGACGTCATCGTCACATTGTTGAAACGGGTCTAGCCCTTCTTACTCATTCCTCTATGCCACTCAAGTTTTGGTCTCTTGCGTTTGCAACTGCATGCTATCTAATAAATCGCATGCCAACACCTACACTTGAACTTCAGTCTCCTTTTGTCAAACTTCACAACCAAAATCCCAATTACCTTAAGCTTCACAGTTTTGGGTGTCTTTGTTATCCGTGGTTAAGACCATACACTTTTCACAAACTTGAACCCCGGTCCATTCCATGTGTCTTTGTCGCATATTCCTCCACACAAAGTGCCTTTTATTGTCTTGATCCAAAAACAAATAAGATATATACCTCTCGCCATGTTAAATTTGTGGAACACATTTTTCCATTCTCTTCTCACAAAACTTCTGAGCCCACAACTATCCTTGCCAATGAATGGTGCACTCACAATCTTACTATCCTTCCTCGTCCCACTTCCACAAACCCATCACCTGCTTCTGTACAACCTGCGCCTCCACCACCTGCTTCTGCCCAACCGACTTCCGCACCCAGTCAACCTTTAACTTCTCCCTCTGCCGTGTCCCTGTCCCAAGAATCTTCCTCTCCTACTGCCTTCACTCCTTCAGCCACTCCTTCCATTGATCAAACACCTCCTACACCTACCACCGTGCCTACTGCCATCTCCTCTGGTTCTCCCACTCCACCACCTCGAAAACCTGTTACACGTTTACAAAATAATATTGTTAAACCCATTCAAAAACTAAATCTTCACACCACCCTTCAACCATCTTCTCTTGAACCCACCTCCATAACTCAGGCCTTGAAAAATCCCACGTGGAGAGATGCCATGGAACAGGAATTTGATGCATTACTACACAACAAAACCTGGGATCTTGTACCACCTTCTTCCTCACAAAATCTTGTTGGTTGTAAATGGATCTATCGCACCAAATACAACCCCGATGGTTCGGTTTCACGCTACAAAGCCCGTCTTGTAGCAAAGGGGTTTCATCAAAGGCCGGGCCTTGATTATTCAGAGACTTTTAGTCCTGTTGTCAAGCCAACCACTGTTCGGACTGTTCTCTCATTGGCTACAGTTAATGGGTGGCCTCTTCGACAAGTAGATATTAATAATGCCTTTCTACAGGGTTCTCTCACTGAGGATGTTTTCATGGCACAACCACCTGGCTTCGTTGATCCCCAATTTCCCTCACATGTGTGCAAGTTACGTCAGGCAATCCATGGGCTTAAACAAGCGCCTCGTGCCTGGTACAATGAACTTAAATCCTATCTTCTGTCTGTTGGTTTCACAAATAGCATCTCAGATTCTTCCTTATTTATTCTTCGTCGGGGGTGTGATCTTATTTATCTTTTGGTGTATGTGGATGATATTATTATTACGGGTTCAAATAAAAGTTTTCTGGATGCTTTCATCACCGGTTTTTCTGCTCGGTTTTCTCTCAAAGATTTGGGATCCCTTTCTTATTTCCTTGGTGTTAAGGTTCTTCCTCATCCACAAGGATTATTTTTGAGCCAACATAATTATATACGGGATCTTCTGGCTCGTACTCACATGATTGATGCAAAACCAGTCTCCACGCCAATGGTGATTCATCCGTCACTCTTGGCCTCTTCTAGTCCCACACTGTCCAATCCGTCTGAGTACAGGGCTGTAATAGGGAGTCTTCAATATCTCTCTCTTACTCGTCCTGACATTTCTTTTGTTGTAAACCGGTTATCTCAATTTATGCAACATCCAACCAAGGCACATTGGATAGCACTTAAAAGGGTGCTACGTTTTCTTGCTGGTACCTCCTCTACTGGTTTACTTATTCGAAGGGATTCTCCACATAATCTTCATGCATATTCTGATGCGGATTGGGCAGGTGACAAAGACAATTTTCTTTCCACTTCTGGGTATATTGTTTATTTGGGGTGCAATCCTATCTCTTGGAGCTCTAAAAAGCAAAGGACACTTGCTCGATCATCGACTGAAGCAGAGTATCGTTTGGTTGCAGCAACTACAGCTAACTTATTTGGGTTCAAAATCTCCTTAAGGAGCTTGGTGTTTCATCTCTTACTACTCCTACGATCTTTTGTGATAATCTTGGGGCTACCTATGTTGCTGCGAATCCAAGGTTTCATTCAAGGATGAAACATTTGAGTTTGGATTATCATTTTGTTCGTGCACATGTTCAAAACCAGGATTTACGTGTTGTTCATATCTCGGGAGATGATCAGTTGGCAGACGTGCTTACAAAACCTCTACTTCAAGCTCGATTTCATAACATTGTCTCCAAGATTGGACTGTTTTCTCGACCGTCCATCTTGCGGGGGCATGATAGAAGTATAACAGTATCTTCTCCTAGTTGATTAAGGATTCTTTCTAGTTTATTCTTTCCTTTTATTATTTGTGTTATATTAGGACTACTTTCGTATCTTGCACTCCAAGGTATCTTCTTGAATATAAACACATTCACAAGTGAATAATATTTTGAGATTTTCCAATATTTGATATCTTCATAATGGGTTGGCGAGATGGTACTCTGGATGATGGGTTGGTCATGCCAAAGGCTGCCTAGGTATCCCTTAAAGGGAATCAGACCAGCGTAGTTCAAGGATGATGGAGAACTCTAGGGAAGAAGCTATGGAGCAAGGCAAAGTAAAGCACATACTTTTGCACATAGAAGGAGAAAAAGAATTTATTTTTTTTTTATTTTTTTTTTAGTTCGTGGGTGAACCATTTTAACCATTGTGTGCTTGTGAAGCCAAACCAAGATCAAGTCGTGTTCAATCGAAGTCCGGATTGCCTTGTTGAATTCTGTCGTTGTTGCTGTGGTGTCCAACGAAATTGATGTCTAGCCCCAAGAGATTTGTCGATTATGGGGCTCCAAAAGGCATTTGATGCCGAGAAAAGGGGTTTCTGATTGTAAAGCTCCTAGAATTCCTTTAATGCCAAACTTTGAGTGGCTTGCATAGCCCCAAGATAAATCAGTTCTTGGCCCATTCAAATAAATCGCCTTTTGTTGTTGGCGTGAGCAAATCCCAAGAGTAGATTATTGATACCAAGCCTCGAGAGATTGCAAAGCCCCAAATGTCATGGACTTCTTGTTTGCGAGCTTCAAGACGGTGGAGTGTGAAGACCTTTCGATGTAAAGCCCCAAATTATCTTGTGATCGGTTCGGCATTGAGAGCGGATGTACCGTTTGGTAGAATTTTTGATAGGGATCTCCTTCTTGCTCATACTGGGGAGATAAATGGCCTCATTGTGGTTGATACCCAAATGGCTGAGGGCTTATGTCAAAAGATGCAGTAATGTCTTGCGGTGCCGTCGAAGTCGCGGAGGATAAGGTCTTGGTGTGATAAAGTCCCAAATGAGTATGCTTGCTTGACTCTTATTGAGTTGAACTAATGACGGATCTTCGGATGCAACTAGTGCTGTTGCCCAACTTTATCTGAGCTGCACCTTGTGCTTTTGATCTTGGAGAAGGGGGTGCTGAATTGCAGAAACATTGGGATTGGCCGTGGCATTTCCCGCTATAACCCTGTTTTGATTAGAGTTTAGCATATTGAATCTTTTTCCTTTTCTCTAAGACTTCCTTCAAAATCTCGCTGTGAGTTCTAACAAAAATCATCAACTTCATTCATAACATCGGAGTCTTCATTTAAAACCAAGAGGCCTTTGACTTGAAGTGTTGAGAGACCCTTTGAAGATTGATCCCTTTCATGGAGACTACTCCCAAATTGCGTTGCTCGAGTATTGTTGCCCAAAAGACTGTCGGTCGCGAAGCCCCAATATTGCCCTTTGCTCGGATTACGGTAATGCCGTAGCCCAAAAGATTGTAGATTGCGAAGCCCCTTGAGACCTTCGGTGCCAAATTGAGGAAGCTTCCAATGGAGCCTTTGAGATTTGACCGCCTTTAGACCGTAGCCCTTAGAGTGCCATCATTGATTGCGAGAAAGTTCCATCCTTGATTGGGGGAACGAGCACGGGCACACGCGACAAGAGGGATTTTTGACATCCCTTTTGGGAGACTTTGAGGATAGTCTCACACATCTTTTTCGAACATAGCCTCTAGGGCGTATTGATTGTCAAGTGAAGCAAAAGAAGTCCTTGAGTCACATAGCCCCTAGGGCGTCACCATTTGTTGAGCAAAGCAAGAGTGACTCATCCTCGTGCGAGGGAACAAACATGAGAGGACATGGCAAGAGCTACTCCATTTCTCGGGAGCCTTTCGGCGTACTTTAGAAGCGCATACTTGAAGAAGCTTTGAAAACTGAGACACATGTTGTTGCTATTTGTTGCCCAAGCCAATTGACTAGCTAGGGATTATTTGTGCAACCTCGTGCCCTTTTATGATGGGCTCGTTCTCGGATGGGTCTTGGCTACCACAGGCCTTCTTTTCATGAACCCAAAAATGCACACTGCTGGAGAATGATGCCAATAACCCAAAACAACCTTTGATGGTGCCATATCTTGTCGAGCCTTTTGCAATCCCAAAGTTGACTCGGTGGGGAATTGACTTGCTGAGGAGATCCAATGTAGAGCTCGTGCAGTTGTCTTCTTTAGAGGCCGGAGATCTCCATTTCTCTTTCCCTTCTCTCTCTCACTCTCTCATATTTTTTTTATGACGCACCATGTTTTTTGCCTAGACCGCCCTTTCGGGTTTTCAATCTAGCAGGCATCTCTTTTGCGTCTTCTTTTTTTTTTTTACTCGATTAATGAGGAAGTGTGCATTGACTCTGGCTGAGGAGATAAGACATGTGATTTTGCGGTGAAGACCTCTTGTCACTAAAGATGAGTGACATTGACTCGACTAGGGAAGTTTCCCTAGTATTGAATTCATGTATATATTTGTTGAATGACTCACGAAGGCAAGTAAGTCATCAAGAGAGAAGAGAAAGAAAGCCCCAATTTGATTGAAAGAAATTGGGAGTTTGCAGAAAGAATAGAAGTCCCTTGACTCGACAAAGAACGCGAAATGATTCCAAATCTAAGAAAGTTGTTCAATCTTTTTGGTGATTAATTCATTGGCAAATGAATCGTACAAAGATGTCTTGACAAGTTCGAGATGAAGGCCGATCACCATAACGCGCTAGGGCTAAACATATCTTCTTTCTTGCATGAGACCGGACCCGCAGGTTGCCTACGTTCCTCCAGTGTAGAGGCTCAGGTCACCGTAGTTCTTGTGGATTCTCCATTCTTCGTGATGGAATTGTTGCTTCGTAGCTTCGTCCTTTGTTGGTGGATGATGATGTTGATCTTCTTTGATTGAGGGGGATTTTTTTTTGTGTGTGCTCTAACTTTTGCCTAGGTTGATTTGATGATTTCAACCTAGCGAGTTTTTTTTTTTTTTTTTTTTTTTTTTGATCCCCCTTTGAAAACTTTGCTTGATTTTTCTCCATGCTTGATGTCTTGGATTCGCCGTTGTTGTTGATGTCGTTGCCTTCGTCACGATGTTTAGCCCCTAGGCGTTCAAGCGATGGCCTTCGTTCTAAAACTTGTTTAGACATCTTTTCATCATTTTGCCAAGAATTAAATTGAACAACTTGGAATTGTGTATGAGGACAAGAACGACTTTTATTTGATAAGATCGACTCAAATATTGACATGAGAAGGAAGAAAACTTAATGCACACAAAAGAGGACTTTGACTCTTTTTTTTTTTTTTTTTAATTCCTATTACTAGGTAGAGAAAGAGAAACGGAGATTGCTGTCGTCGTCTTTGCCGTTGTAGTCTCCTTGCGGCATGATCTCTTGTTGAAGGCCCATTTCAAAACTAAGCTTTTTCCTTGATGGGTTCTTGCATGTTGCCATTCTCTAGCGGTTGCTTTTCACCCACAGTAAATTCGCCGCTGTCGATCAAATCTTGGATGATGTTTCGGAGAAGGAAGCACCCTTCGGTAGTATGGCCACTATGCTTGTGGTAGCCGCACCATTCACTATGTGCATGATTCTTCAGTATCGCCTTTGGCTTGTACCCTTCCAAAGGTTTGACGTTCTCACTTGCCACCAAAGTTTCAAATGCCTCGGCTTGGGTTACTCCTAGGAGAGGAGTGAAAACTCGGTTGTTGGTGGTACCTTTGTAGCTTTTGAGGGTCGGGCCACTTGAGCATGCTTTACCATTGAACTTTGCTTTGCCGTCGGTGAGCTCTTGCAAACGGGCTTTGAGTTCGGAAACCTCTTCCTCGTGAATTCTACTTCCATAATCAAGACGGGCCTTGAGTTCGGAAACCTCTTCTTTGTGAATCCTCTTGTCGATATCGAAACGGTCTTGCCACAAATTGTCTTTACGGCGGGCATCCTCGACAATCCTATCCATTTGTTCCCCCATTGATTTCATTATGTTGAGTAACCCTTCGTTGGACACGAAATCATTTCCACCGTTGTTGTTGTTGCCGTTGGAAGCCATTGGACCTATTGGAAGAACACGGTTGATCTTAGGTTGGCCCCACAAACACCTTTTGAGTAATATGATTAAACCCACAAACAAGGAAAAAGACTCAACCCCATAGAGAAAAATGACTATTTTTTTTTATAAGTCGGAGGGAATGGATCCCTTTTGGGGTTTATAAGAAAATAATGGAATCGTCACACTAGTATATAGACCATCTCGCGGTCTCATATACTTATCGGATTCCATCGCGTTTGTAAATCCTACATGTATCGGGATTAAACTAAATTAATGTTGTAAAGCATACATGCGGGGACGGATTTTTATTTTCGTCCAAAATAACCACTTTTGGGGACGAATTTTTATTGCGTCCCTTTCAACAAGTTGGCATGTATGATTTGAAGACATTAGTTTAGGGAAATCTCAGTACATGAAAACCGACTTGAGTCACGGAGTGTTAGACCCTAGACTAGAATTGTGTGGCTTGTGCTCGGCTAAAGAGAGGCTTAAAGGTCACCCCCGGCATGTAGTCTTGAACTACGCCACGGGCTGAGGTTGACCGCTTCGAAAGAGTCAAGGTCGGGTGGAGCTTGAAACTTTCTAGGACGGGCCTCGACGGGTTTGGGGTTGAACATTGTGCGACTCGATAGTGAGCAATTGATAAGAATATGTGCATGTAGTGTGAGGTCTAACATGTGACAAAACATTTTTTTTTTTCAAAAAAATAAAAAAACAAATAAGCACATAATTACAACTTTCGAATCACCCGTGTGACCGATAAAAATAAACAGAAAGTAAAAATTGTTTTGTGCAGGCCCGGTGCCCACACACTGTCAAAACCACTCTGTTCTGTGCGTTGTTCTGTTTCTGGAAAATGCCCAGACGCGCGCGCATTAGGATGCCTACTCGGGAGGCGCGCGCGTTAGACAAAGAGGGGCAAAGGCGCCCACATCTGGGTAACAACCTGTAAATCAGCGGGTTCAAGGGATTGCCTTGACCCTAAATAAAAAATTCATTCCCCTGCAGTAATTGTTAGCACAGAAACATGGAATTGAAGGACAAGAAAGGAGGCGGGCGATTCTGGTAATTGAGGTCGGACGCGCGCGCTTTAGGCCAAGAAGGCCAGAGGCGCGCGCTTCCCACCCTTTTTACCAGAATGCCCAGAAAACAGTAATAAGAACACCAAAAGTTAAGAACGCAAGTTTAACCCTCTAATACGTCCCCAGCGGAGTCGCCACTGTAGATACCCCGGGAAACCACAACTTGGCTAGAGCGGTGGAAGGATCCTAGGATGTCTAACTTGTTTTAGATTGTTTAGAGTCGCCACCTATGTTTTTAAAGGAACATAAGAAAAACCTAGAAATAGCCTAATTTATGTACGAAACCAGAGATTCGGGAGAGAAGGGTTCGGGGGTTAGGTGATGGAGTGGGAAGTACTTAAACACCCACTCCGCCCCGCTTATGCGGGTCTTGCTACTATTGGTGTTCTAATGCTAAATATCCTTCAATTTATTAACAGTTCTAACAATTATAATGTAAAGAAAAAGGGGAAGAAAAGAGAATTGTTTTATTTATAAATTTATGCTAAACAATTACATTAAGGAATGTATAGGAAATTAAAGTAGAGATTAAAATGTAGGGAGATAACCTTAACCAACTTTAATGTAGTAAAGTGGTCATTTGGTCATGTCTCAATTGATGGGGATTGCATACTAGTAAGACTAGAATAAAAGAGAAGAAGAATAAAAGTACCTTTAGAAAAGAGGACCTTAGACTTTGACTTGAAGATGGTGTTGTTTGTAGAGAAATGGTTGTGCAACACTTTGTGTAGTGTTTGTTTGTAGGGAAAATGTGTTGAGAGAACTTGTGTATAGTTCTTGTAGAGAAGATGAAGTTGCTCCTTTTCTAAGGTAGAAGATGGTGGTTTTTATAGGTGAAAAGAGGAGGGAAAACTTGGAGGGAAATTCGTCAATCCATGTGAGATGGAGTTGACCAATCACAAATAAGATAAATGAATAAAAGAAAAATAAAAGAAATAAAAGAAATCAAATAATAAATGAAAGAAATATTAGTTTTTGGGAAAATGCTAGAATATGGGATTTGGAGTTAATGAATAAAAAGGGGGGATGAACTTGGATGTAAAAAGAGATGTTTTTGTGATCAAGAAGATGTTTGTAAATAAGAAAAGGGAGGGAAATAAGGTGCAATCCGTTACTGCCATAGTGGGAAGCGCGCGAGTCCCGCTTTTGGGGCGTGACGCGCGCGCAGCCCGTTAACAGTTCCGAAAGCGCCCACGGCAGAAAAGGACAGAATGACCCTAAAAGTTAACTCTGTTATGCAATTTAGTCCAAAACTAACGGAATCAGTTAGGAACTTAACCGAAGTAAGAGAAATCAACAAAAATAAATTAAATAAAAATACTTTGTATGCAATCGGGGTGAGAGGTCCAAGGCGGGGTGTCTACACCAGCATGGAACCCTAAGTCCTTCATCAAACCGCGGTATGTGGCTTTGATGAAACCGCACATCAAGTTCATCCTTCAAACCCCTCCTATGCCTGGTGGAACCGCAGTGCAGTTATTGAAGAATTAAAGAAATGTCATTTATTCCTTAGACAAATATTCTCTTTTCAACCGTAAAGGAATATTTTATGTCATGTCAAAATAACTCTAAGTTAAACTTGGAATTACTGCAAGGAATGTCGGTCTTGTCCAAGCAATTTGAATTGTTTACCGTTAGTCCTTTCTACAACAAAGGACGGATGTCAGGTAGTGGTGCTACAACTACCTAGGACTACAAGACAAAATCAAGGACGACAATGACAGCTCAACCAATGGGAATTCGACATCACTGTAACCTTCAGATTTGATTCAAATCTTTACCCAACGGTCACAAGGGTGCGCTGCCTATAAATAGCCTTCATTTCTCAACAATGAAGGTTGCTGAGCTTCAAGAGATTCATTCCCAAGTGTTCAAGTTTACTTTGAAGATTCAAACCCAGATATTCATATCTTCAAACCATCTCCTTAGCAAACCCAATTTTCTTCATCAAAGCTTCAAGCCTAACAACCTTTCATACTCAGCCTTTACACCGAAAGACTTCCATTTGCTCAACCATCATTTAGATATTTAGAGTATTTGATTTCTTTCCATACACACACCCGATTTATATGATCACATAGATTATATACTTCGAAAACACCGGTTGTTATTATAGCTTAAGTTAGACTTATTGTTTAGAGTTTAGATTCATCTTGTAAAACCTCCTCTAAATTAATACAACTCTCATAGCTATTAGAAAATCCTAGACTAACCATCTAGGTAGATGACGTAGTTCATTTAAGAACGAACCTCTTCCATTTGTGTGCTTGATCTTTATTTTCTGTCTTGATATTTATCTTTCTTGTTTGTGGTCTTTAACTTGTCTCCATATACGAAATGACTTGAAATATGAATTGTGTTTTCCTTTGAACTTTAAGTTTAACTATTCAGTTGCATCATAGTGTTTTCTCAACCTGAGTCAAACCGCCCAACTCTTTAACTATCCTATTTGGCCAAATCGCAAACTCAGCTGTGCATTTTATCAGTTCGGTTCTTGTGCTTTGAACCGCAGTTGGCCAAACTGATAAGTACTCGGTTGATTTTAAGGGTATTTTTGAAAAAGTTTTGGACCTCTATTCACCCCCCCCCTCTAGCAGTTCTATACCCTTGTTGCCCTCTGGGACCAACAAGTGGTATCAGAGCTTATCCACCAAACTTGTTTTTACAAGCTTAACCGCTTGGGTGCTGATCCAATGGCAAACACAAACACCCATATGATGCAAACATCCAATTCGAATCACTTACCGATTCTGGATGAAGATTGTTTTATCTTTTGGAAAGATAGGATGATGAAACACATGATTTCATGTGATCGTAGACTGTGGACCGCGGTTACTGATAGACCATATGTTCCAATGAAAGCTAATCCACGTGCAGGAACCGCAGGAGAGGAAGCTGAAGTTAAGAAGTTAGAAAGTGAGTGGACTGATGTAGACCGCATCAATGTGGATTTTGATGGAAGAGCTATGTCCATGCTAGTGTCAGCTATTGACTTGAGGACTCATTCTAAGGTGCTTCACTGCACAACCGCAAAGGCTACCTGGGATGCTATAGTTGACTTTCTGGAAGGAGATTCAGATACCAAGAAGAACCGCCTCTATCAACAGAGAAGACTCTTTGACTATTTTGTTAAAGATCCTAAGGAATCTCGTAGACAATGCTATGAGAGATTTATTGATATTGTTAATGTGTGTTTTTCTCTTGGACATGTCAATTCTAATACAGATTTGAACATGAGATTCATGCAAGCACTTGGTAGCAAATGACTGATCAAAACTACTAACATTGAAGACAACAAGGACTTAGAAGCTCTTGATCTTCGACACTTGTATGCCATGCTGAAGGTTTTTGAATTCAAGCTTGAAGAGGTCCATGAAACCGAAAGCAGATTTAAGACACTCTCTCTAGCTGCATTCAACAATACCTCAACTCTTGTATACAATCCAGACCATCATCAAACCGCTCCTTACCTCCCCTTGCAAACCGCTCCTCCTGACCAAAATGTTCCTAGATACAATCATCAAACTGCACCTCCTGAGTATTACCAGCAGTCTCACCAATCCTATCCTCAATCACATCAACCATATCATCAACCTTATCAATCTTATCAGCAGTCTCATCAACCCTACACTCCTCCTCAAAGTTCTTATGCTCAGAGTGTAGTATCACAATCCTCAAGTTCTACTAAATTTGATTTTGATGAAATGGATGATGAAGAATTTGCTTTGTATGTGAATAAATACACCAAGTTCAGGAAAAACAATAGATCTCAATTTCCATCCAAAGGCCCAGCAAAGTTTGTCCCTCCAACCAGATTTAACAAAACTGCAGATCCCAAGACAAGGGATGACTTGGTCTGTTATAACTGTAGACAGCCAGGTCACTTTGCTTCAATTTGTCCCAAACCGCGTTATGAAGCTGCGCCAGCAAAGAAACCATTCAACAAGAAGTTCGTGAAAAGAAGAGGAATGGTAGCTGACCAAGGAGATCAACCGCTGACATGGATGGGTTCAAACTCAGATGAGAGTGATGATGAAGAAACTGCTAATCTCTGCCTCATAGGATTTGAAGAAAGAATTGAAATTGATGAAAGCTTTCCACTGCCAATCAACAAATGAAGTCAGTTTCACCTAAGACTCCTGAGGCTAGATTAAGCAAAGCTTCTACAACACCAAACTACACTCCTGAGGTTTAAGCAGACCAAAGCCATGATGACCAGGTACTAAAACGTGCTAATATTATATGTCAACAACACACTGTGCTTAAAAAGGCATATATACTAATGGCTGCGGAACTTGAAGAATCCCAACGTGAATGTAAATCCCACAAGGAGGAAATTCAAAACCTCAAGCTCCAAATTGCTAGGATATCTACTATTGTGGATGAAAACCGCTATCTGAAGGACAGAACCGAGGTACTTCTCACCCAAATCCATGAACTTACAGTACAAAGGGATGACCTTCAAAAAGTGACCGATGTATGGACTAAGTCTGGTGTCACCGTGGAACAAATCCTAAATTCACAAATTCCTACTTCGGATAAAAGTGGATTTAAAACCGATGATGGGTGTAAGTGTCCTTGTCTCTGTGCTGAAGGTGGTGTGAAACCAACTGAACAAATCAAAGAAATTCCTAAGGTTAATCATGCTGGTAAAAAGGGCTCAAGACAAGAAATTAAAAGGCAAAATTATTTCTTTGAGTATCCTGAAAACCAGACTGGGAGAGATTCAAAGTGGAAAGAGAAATCCACAGCGGTTGAGGCAACCAAGGAAGTATTGAGTGATGAAACCGCTCCTAGTCGGTTTAAGGAAATTCCTATCATATTCCCTAAAGCCGCACCTAAGAGGAAGGTTGAGCTCAGAAGGTAATCTTTGTTAAAGCCAAAACCGCTGACCCAGTAAAACATGAGAAACCGAAGGTCAGTAAAGGGTTTGTAAAACCGCAACCAAAACCTGGATTTATTCATTGTGCTATTTGTGCTGATTATGGTCATGGTGCTGGATATCGTATTTTAAGGTTCACACCCAATGCCAAGGGACGTAAAAATCCTAAGGTCAAACAGGTGTGGGTCCCAAAAAGCTGCTAACCCTAGGACCCAAAAGAATAAGGGGGACCAAAATATTTAATGTTTATCTTTCAGATCTTATGCTTTATGGATGGAACCGCAAAGAATAATAAGGATCTTTGGTACTTGGATAGTGGTTGCTCACGACACATGACCGGAGATAATGAACTTCTTTGTGATTTCATCAGTATGAGAGGCCCCCTAGTAGTGTTTGGTAACAATAAGAAAGGAGAAACCATAGGATATGGAGCAATCAAACGTGAAAAGGTGACTATTGAAAATGTGTCACTAGTAGAAGGACTCAAGTACAACCTTCTCTCTATATGTCAGTTTTGTGACAAAGAAATGAACTGAAATTTCACCTCAACAAATTGTTTCATCAAAGATGCAACTTCCGGAGTTACTCTACTGACAGGCAACAGAACAGGTGATGTATATATGATAGATTTGAGTAATATTGTTTGTATAGCTGACCTCTGTTTTGTAGACAAAAATATAAGTGAAAGCAGCTGGTTATGGCATAAGCGGCTCAGCCACTTGAACTTCAAGTATCTAGCAAAACTGTAAAGGGACGGTCTCGTCAAAGGACTACCCAAAGTGGCTGATCACCATGATAAGAAATGTAAAGCATGTCAGCTTGGTAAGCAGCCCAAACAGTCATTTCCAAGCAAAACCGCACCTTCAACGAACCGCTGCTTACAACTGCTTCACATGGATTTATTTGGACCTGTCCCAACCGCCAGTATAGGAGGAAACCGCTATACTTTGGTGGTTGTTGATGACTTTTCAAGATATACATGGGTGGAAATGATGGCCTCTAAAGATGATATATATGGCATCGTAACTGCTCTCTTTAGACAGCTCCAAACTCAGAAATTGGATGACATCGTTGCTGTGCGTTTAGATAATGGAACCGAATTTACAAACAATGGTGTTGCCCAATATTGTGATGATCATGGTATTGATCATAATTTCTTGCCGCTGGGGTTCCACAACAGAATGGAGTAGTGGAAAGGAAGAACAGGACTTTGATTGAAGCCGGGAAGACCATGATTGCAGAAGCAAAGCTTCCCAAGTACTTCTGGGTCGAAGCTGTCAATACCGCATGTTTCACCCAAAACCGCTCCCTCATCATCAAAGTTCACAACAAGACTCCTTATTAATTGTGGAGAGGCAGATCACCCAACATTGCATTCTTTAAAATATTTGGATGCAAATGCTACATCTTGTATAATGGCAGGGAGAATCGAGGTAAATTTGATGCTAAAGCCGATGAAGGTATTTTTGTTGGTTACTCTAAAAATTCAAAAGCTTTTCATTGTTTCAATAAGACTTCATTAAAAATTATAGAGTCAGTCCATGTTACATTTGATGAACATGATCTTCTTGAGCCACATATGGCTCCAAATGTTGCAGATGATTTTAGTGGTTTTGAGATAGGTACATCTTACCCTAATCATGCAACCGCAAATGAACAACCTACTCAAACCACTCCAGGTTCTCCAGCCGATCCAAATCAAATCGAAGGTGTTACTGTAGAACCGCACTCTTCTGATCCCATTCAAACCGTTGATCCAGTTCCAATCATCACCTTCAATGAAGATTTCAATGATTATCAAGAAGAGCCTCCTCTAGAAAATATTCAAGAAATAGTGGTTCATGAAGACCTCCCTCCAGAAATCAATGAGCATAGAGACCATCCAACAACCAATGTTATAGGTCCTATCAGTTCTGGTGTTCAAACAAGAGGAAGCTTAACTCATAGAGATAACCACAGCTTGTTCTCAACCGCACTGTTATCTCAGATGGAACCGAAGAAGGTAGATGAACCTCTAAGTGATCCAAGTTGGGTAGCTGCAATGCAAGAAGAGCTCAATCAGTTTGATAGATGCAGAGTTTGGACTCTAGTTCCAAGGCCCAGAGATCACACTGTAATTGGAACAAAATGGGTATACAGAAACAAGATATATGAAAATGGTACTATAACTAGAAACAAAGCAAGGTTGGTTGCTCAAGGTTATAGGCAAGAAGAAGGGATTGATTATGATGAAACCTTTGCCCCTGTAGCTAGACTTGAAGCCATTAGATTGTTCCTGGCCTATGCCTCCTTCAAGAAATTCAAGTTATATCAAATGGATGTGGAGAGTGCATTTCTGAATGGTGAACTACAAGAAGAAGTTTATGTAGCTCAACCGCCCGGATTTGAAGACAACAAATATCCTAATCATGTCTTCAAGCTCAAGAAGGCCTTGTATGGACTCAAACAAGCTCCAAGAGCATGGTATAACACTCTATCTAAATTTCTTATTGAGCAAGGCTTCTCTCGAGGTAAAATTGATACAACCTTATTTATTTCTAAACACAAAGGTCATTCATTATTAGTTTAAATATATGTTGATGATATTATTTTCGGTTCTACTAATGAAACTATGTGTGTTAAGTTTGAGAAGCTTATGAAAGGTAAATTTGAGATGACTATGATGGGAGAGTTGACATTCTTTCTTGGACTCCAAATTAAGCAATGTCATGATGGAATCTTTATCAACCAAGCCAAATACACCAAAGACTTGATCAAGAAATTTGGGCTTGAAACCGCTAAGCCAGTTGATACCCCAATGCAAAAGGCCTGCAGTTTGGATCGAGATGAACAAGGTAAGAAAGTGAATCAGACACTCTACCGAGGTATGATTGGCTCTCTTCTTTACTTAACTGCAAGTAGGCCAGATATAATGTTCAGTGTGTGTGTTTGTGCTCGATTTCAAGCTGACCCTAGAGAATCTCATCTTATAGCTGTTAAACGTATTATTAGATATTTATGTGGCTCTGTTAACCTTAGACTTTGGTACTCCAAAGAATCTTCATTTGATTTGTTAGGTTATTCAGATGCTGACTTTGCAGCATGTAAGATTGATAGAAAGAGCACTAGTGGTACATGTCAGTTCCTTGGATCTCGGCTTGTATCATGGTCCACCAAGAAACAAGCATCGGTTTCAGTCTCAACTGCTGAAGCTGAATACATAGCGACTGGAAGCTGTTGCTCTCAAATTCTCTGGATGAAACAGCAGTTGGAAGACTATGAAGTATTTGAAAAGAACTGCCCTATCTACTGTGATAGTACTGCATCAATTTCTATCTCCAACAATCCATTTCAACATTCAAAGACAAAGCACATTGACATAAGATATCATTTCCTCAAAGATCATGTTGAAAAGAAGAATATTTTTCTAGCAAAGGTGGGAACCGATGATCAAATTGCTGATATCCTTCAAAGTTTTTTCATTTACGAGGAGAAATGGGTATGCTGGAACTTACTTAATATATTTCATGCCTATTTATTGTTTTAATAATATCTGTTAAGTATTTTGGCTCTTCTAAGAAAAAGCAAATAGCTTGCGGTTCTATCAAACATTAAACCGCAACAATAAAGGTTCGACTGAAGATTCCACTCAAACCGAATAGTCAAGAAGAATATCTTCAGTTTGATCCAAACCAGAGCGTGAAAGAAAAGACTCGGTTTGATCTACTGAAACCTAAGACGAATCTGAGAGGTATCGGTTTCATCAAAAACGATAATGAGGAAAAGGTAAGTCGGTTTACTCAAACCGCTCAGGTATGGTTAATTGCAGTTTAGTCCCTACTTTATGTCATTTCATCCTTTAAGGACCTTTTTACAATTATCTCTGCCGCATTTAATGTGAATCGACAGGTACGCTGACGGTTAAGTTTTCCTCAGCCGTCATGGCCGCTCCACTACCCGAGGTGGTTAATTGAGTATAAAAGACAAACTAAATTTTATTTTAACTTTTTACCTTCTTATTTTTTTTAGCAAAATCTCTTTCTCTCTCCTCTGCACTCTCTGCACACTCTCTGTTCTCACTCTAAAATTTCATACTTTAAACGATTTTCGAAATGGCACCAAAGAAAACCATTGATCTTTCTTCTACTTCTACATCGTCCAAACCATCTAAGCTCGATATGGTATAAATTTCTAAACCCTAACTCAGTATTTTTTTCTTATCCGCCATTGTTGCTTGAAAAAGCTTGTTCATCTTCTTTGATCTTTTTGTGCTTTTTCTTCGATTTTTTGGTTGGACTTAACTCGCATTTACTTACTTAGAGTGTTTATATGCTTGATTTTGTGATTCGTGTTCTATTTTTGAGCAAAATCGATTTTGGGGTTATTTGGTGTTCTTGCGTATTTTTGCAGATTCTGGGCTTTAGTAATGTTATTTGTCTTAATTTATTTAGAACTTTGTTAGAATCTGCCCTTTGTGATCGTTTTGGTACAATTCTTTCATATTTTGGTTAAGATTTTGTTTTGCATGTTCATACTCTGTTCTTCGTGTTCTTCGTGCATTCAAACTCTTTTTCAAAATTTTCCCTCTTTGATCCGTTTTATTTTTACTGTTCATTTACTTTTATGTTTTTACTCTTTTACCCTTACTTTTCTTAGACCGCATATTTTCATTGTTAGGATTACTTGTTACAGTTTGTAAGTCTCATTCAAACCAGTATGTTTATCCATTTCTTTGAACCGCTCGGTTTGACTAAGTGTTATGAATCTCGGTTTGCCTAAGGTTTCAAACTGATATTCTTCAAATTATTTCTAACTTTGAATATTTTTTCAGGATCCCTCAAACTTTGTCCCTGGTTCTAGGATCATAGAAGAGGACTTTAAGCAAGATACAGTTGGGAGAAAGCTACTCAAATTGCTTGAAGATGCTAAACTTCTTCCTTTATTTCTTATGGACGAACCTCAGTTCGTGACCTTCATTTGTGCAGAATTTTTCGAAAATGGGATTCCTACAACTGCTGCTCTGTTGGATGTTAGAGGTGAACCAATCAGAGATCTAGAAACTGGAAAAGTGAAGTTTGAGGATGCTATCAAGTCAACAGTTTGTGGAAAGGAAGTTATCTTAACTGCCTCAAAGATAGCAGTTTTGGCTGGCCTTAAGAACTCCGGTGTCTCTGTGATCAAACCAGAGCTTTTAAGCAGTACAACTATGGAATTGATTGGAGTTAATTAATTCTCCACCAAGAATTCCTCCAAGAAGGATTTTGGAGAAGTGATGGCCCATTTGTGTGATTTGGTTGATTCTGGGGTAATGTGCAAGAATGGGAACCACAACAACTTTACAAGTGAGCAATATGCCTACTGTGTGGCTATTCTCAAAGGGAAGAAACTGCGTTGGCCTAGGGGTGTAATGAAAGAGATGATTAATGCCTTAAACCGCCTATCTGCTGCTAGAGCCGCTGGGAAGTCCAAGATTAGGACTCATTGCAGGCTACTAACCAAGTTCCTACACCAAGATATTGACATATTCAAGTTCTCTACTGAAAACAAGGAGTATTGGTTAGATCCAGTGGAGAAGTCAATTTTTTGGGTTATCAAAGTTTGATACTTTCAGAACCTCTCATGGATGGCGGTTTGCACATGCAGTTTGGAATGAAGACCCTCTTCCTGAAGCCGAACGTGGACCTTTTCCTGAGGCTCGGCTCAACAAGTCTAGAAAACCGTACGCTGGTCCCATTGCTGATCAGTCCCATGCTACGATGTTAAGAAATGAAGGTCAGACTGCCACTCTGAATAGAATGGGGTTAAGTCATTTGGCTCAAACCGTAGTACAGGCTGAGGGGGAGCAAGCGGCTGAGGGGGAGCCGGCAGCAAGGCCTAGACCTACGGCTCAACCCAGGGAAACCGCTCCTTCAAGAAAAGGAAAGGTGGTGTTAGAATTCCTCAAGTTATTACAAAGGCAGACCTAGCCAAACCTCCCTCTAAACCCTCATCCAAACCGCTCTCTAAACCTTCATCATCTTCATCTTCATTCGCACCAATCAAACTTTCCCCTACCTTTTCAAAACCCCTTATTCCCAAACCTCAAATTAAACCTCTCTCTCCATTACATCAGAATGTGGAGAAATCCCTTAACTTTCCAATGGATGCCTCCTCTTTCAAATCTGCCAAAGCCAAATCTATTCCAGAACTCATTCCTTCACCTCATCTTTTCCTCCCTATCTCCTCTCCTCCTAAACCTTCAACTTCTAAACCGTCATCTTTTCAGTTCTCTGAAGAACAGTTGGCTGAGATTTATAAATCCTTTCCCAACCTTAAACCTTCTACTCAAACCGAGCCTGAGCAGACCGAAGAGTCTGAGGCTGCGGTTCAGTCTGAGCAGACCGCAGTGTTTGAGGCTGCGGCTGTGCCTGAGCAGACTGACATGTTTGAGACAAATGAACCTGAGCAAGATGTTAAAATTCTTGAGGTTCAACCGCCAAAGAAAAGGAGAAAGTTGATCAAGAAATATGATCATGTAGAACACTGGCAGTCAAGACCTCCAGGTGCAGTGGACTTCTCTGAGGCATATGACAAGAAAGATCACTCACCTCTAGAAGGGTCATTTGCAAAGGAATTAAGAGAAAGGGTAGAAATGAGGAAAGCAGGCATAGACCCAATGTTGATTGAGGTTTCTCCTCCTACACTTAAACGAAAATTGAAGTTTGACTCACCAAAGCACACTCCATCTCCGGTTCAGTCATCTCCAGTTCAACCAGGATCCATTCCTTCATCTCCAGAATTACCGTATGCTGCAGCGGTTCTACCATCTCCGGTTCAGCCATCCTCTTCGGTTCAACCGCTATCTCCTTCGGCTCCTCCATCGGTTTCTTTCATAAAACCGAAGACAAGAAAAAGGAAGAGTGCTGCAGAACTGGCTTCCTATTTGAAGCGGTTCAAATCAGATACTTTAAGGGAAAGAAGGGCTAGAAGGAGTTCTAGAAAATCAGCAAGCCGCCACTTCTCGGTTTGACACTAATCTCCTCACTATTCAGTTTGATCTTGATTCCATTAAGGGGGAGAGAGTGAATGATATTTTTGAGATCAAAAAGATGCTGAAAGGAGTTCTAGAAAATCAAGTTGTACTTCAAGACATGGTCAAAACCAACCATGAGATCTACTCCCTAAAGCAGCAATAAGTTGAAACCAGGATGGACTCTATAGAAGAAAATCTTCACATTCTGGCTCAACATTCTTTTGACAGCACTGAGCACTTAATGCTTAGAACCGGCAGATTCGTCAGACAAACTGCTGCTATTCAAACTAGAATCAACGAACCTACTGTGGTTCGGGTTCGTGCAGCAGATTTGGTTGTTGAAACCGCTCATGCCTCCGATTCAGGAAATGCTGTTCCAACCGACAATGCAATGTTGATCAAGCCGCCCCAGATCAAGCTGCTGTTGATAATCAAGCCACGCAGGCAAATGTTGAAGAAAATGAAGAAGTGATAGCTCCTGCCGCCGGTGATGAAATAGACTAGATTTCATTTTCTTAGTCTTTTGATTTCCTTATAATTCACTACATGTAAGTTCAAACCTTTAGGATTGAATTATAATGAGAATGATTACATAGCATTCTGTTTCAAAAACTTTGTTTATTCAAACTGCTTGTTTGTGAAACAATGCTTGCATTTTCAAAACCTCATGCAGTACATTTCATCATGAAAATATTTTTAAGTGCATTTTGTTTTAAACATTCAGTTTAAACATGCATATCTGATTTTCAAAATCACATCATTTTATAGCATCTGAATGATTTCTCTTCTATCTATTCCTCTTTTTTTTTTTTTTGATAGATTAGAAATCTATGATCTAGCATAGTGTGTGATTGACTTGGGACATGCAATTTCATGAAATTTATTTCGGACATGTTTTTCCCAATTACCATGTTTTGCTATTATCATAGTGTGGTAATGGCATCAATCAAATAGGGGGAGATTGTTAGAATTCATTGTTAGTACACCCACCTTAATTTGATTGATCCATGCCACGTGTCTTTTTATTGACTTTAAGACCGCATGTAATGAAGTTTTACTTCAATTTTTAGATAAGTCCATTTCTAGATTTTTGTTTGTCTAGGCTGAGTATAGTTTGGTTTTACTCCTCGCAGTCTCAAGCCGTCATCTTTGAGCTGCCAGCATGGAACCCTAAGTCCTTCATCAAACCGCAGTATGTGGCTTTAATGAAACCCCACATCAAGTTCATCCTTCAAACCGCTCCTATGCCTGGTGGAACCGTAGTGCAGTTATTGAAGAATTAAAGAAATGTCATTTATTCCTTAGACAAATATTCTTTTTTCAACCGTAAAGGAATATTTTATGTCATGTCAAAATAACTCTAAGTTAAACTTGGAGTTACTGCAAGGAATGTCGGGCTTGGATAGAGCGGTGGAAGGATCCTAGGATGTCTAATTGATTTTATTTTGTAGAGTCGCCACCTATGTTTTTAAAGGAACATAAGAAAAACCTAGAAATAGCCTATTTTTTATGTTACGAAACCAAAGATTCGGGAAGAGAAGGGTTCGGGGGTTAGGTGACAGAGTGGAAGTACTTAAACACCCACTCCTCCCCGCTTACGCGGGTCTTGCTACAATTGGTGTTCTAATGCTAAAAAGTCCTTCTATTTATTAATATGAAAATGTGCTAACGATTACAAGGGAAAGAAAAGGGAAATAAAAAGAGAATTGTTTTATTTATTGATTTATGCTAAGAATTACATGTTGAATTATTGCTAAATCATTACATTAAGAAATGATCAATGATTGAAATAGAGATTGGAATGTTGGATGTAACCTTGGCCAAACTTCAATAGTGAAGTGGCCTTTTGGTTGTATCCCTTTTTATGGAGATTGCATACTCATTAGAGAAGTGAGAGATGAAGAAAACAAGTAAAGAGTTTTGACAAAGAGAATTAAAAGAGTTTAGAAGGAGAAGTGAGAGTTGTACCTTGTGCTTGAATGGGAAGAACCAAATTGTCTATAGTGACCACCCTTTGAAAATGGATTTTACGTGTTTTAAAGGTTTTTGATTCAAGAATTCATCCTCCTTTTCCATGGTGGAATGAAGAGGTATTTATAGGTGTTAGGGAAGTGTTTGTGGTCACAAGATGGCCCTTCCCCGGATCAAGCCAAGACATAATGGCTTTGGGGTTACAAATCAGAAGAGGAGGGAAATTTGGCAAAATCTGGGATCCTGGAGGTGGAAGCGCGCACGTCCCACTCCCCTATGGGAGGCGCGCTCATCCCACAAAGAAGGCCAAAGGCGCTCTCGTCCCACCTTCAGGAAATCCATATTTAGCCCAAAAGTTAACCCCGTTATGCAGTTAAGTCCCAAAACTAACGAGATCAGTTAGAAACTTAACGAACACCACGAAAGTCAACAAAAACAAAGTAGACAAAGACTCAAGGTTGACTTTGTCACTTAGTAAAATCCAAGACTACGGAGTAAGTCAAGAACTTAACGGAAAGTAACAAAAGTTAACGGAAAGTAACAAAACATAACAGAAGAGAGGAAGATAGAGAATGTGTATGCAATCGGGACATGAGAGGTCCAAGGCGGGGTGTCTACAGAGCCCCTCGGCGACGTGGATTGCAAAGCAAAACGCGTCGACGAATGTAAAAACACCCGCCGAGGACATCGACAAAGAAAAAGGAAGAAAAGAAACAAAGACTCGATAAAAGTAGGAATTTGAAATTGTGATAGATAGAGGTGCGCTCCCTGCATGAGAGACTTTTGCTGGAGTGTTGTATTGGAGCTCATGGGAGCTTGTCTCGATATGGACCGAGTGTTGGTAGTGGTGCCCTAGGCACGTTTAATAAACGTTGTAATTGTTATCATTTATTTCATATCAATAAAGAGATGTTTTGATTATTATTGTTGTTCATGCTTACTTATAATAATCCCCGTCCCTAGTACTTATTAAGCACTAGTATAAAGGCTAAATGATCATGAGATGATCATGTTAGATTTATGGGTACTTGTTTGGAACAAGGTACTGGACATGACCCGTTGTAAATGCTTACACGGATGCAAGCTTCCAACCGACAAAGATGATAGCCGATCGCAATCGGGTTTTGTGTTTATGTTAAATGGTGGAGCTGTAAGCTGGAAGAGTTCCAAGCAAAGTACAACCGCTGATTCTACAACAGAAGCTGAGTATATTGCTGCATCGGATGCTGCAAAGGAAGCTGTTTGGATTAAGAAGTTCATAACTGAACTTGAAGTGGTTCCTAGTATTGCTAATCCAATAGACCTTTATTGTGATAATAATGGTGCTATTGCTCAAGCAAAGGAACCAAGAGCACATCAGAAATCCAACACATACTTAGGCGTTTTCATATCATTCGAGAGATCGTTGATAGGGGAGACGTAAATATATGCAGAGTACCTACTGATGACAATGTTGCGGACCCGCTAACAAAGGGACTTCCACAAGCTAACATGATGGTCATCTTAGGTCCATGGGTATTAGATACATGGGAGATTGGGCCTAGGGCAAGTGGGAGATTGTTGGTAGTGGTGCCCTAGGCACGTTTAATAAACGTTGTAATTGTTATCATTTATTTCATATCAATAAAGAGATGTTTTGATTATTATTGTTGTTCATGCTTACTTATAATAATCCCCGTCCCTAGTACTTATTAAGCACTAGTATAAAGGCTAAATGATCATGAGATGATCATGTTAGATTTATGGGTACTTGTTTGGAACAAGGTACTGGACATGACCCGCTGTATGAGATTTATGTCATGGTCTATGTCGAACATATATCTCATATTAGTTATGTCATTTGAATCCTTAGACATGAAGTTATTATAGTCTTCCACTTGATGAACATTGTGTTTGACATATTCAAACGCTACCTTAACACGGTAGTTATAAAGGTATGATTGGCATAATCGGATTCCCGTTGGGAAGAATAATAAGCTAAATGGATTTGTCCCTCCACGGAGAGATGTCAAGCTTGGGCCTCTCGTAGGAATGATGTTGATGAAATGTTCGGCCGGACTCAAATGAATTGATTGGATCAATGTCATTTGGATTATCAACATATTCGGAATCGAGAAAGTATTGAACAAAAACAAGTTGACTGTTTGACCATGACTTGTGTTCAATGACATCGTGGACAAAGGGATTGTGACATATTCTAAAGGAATGCGAACTTGTATCTAGTTATACTATTTGGGTAGGTATGACGGTTTGCTAGAACCTAATCATATCTTATGGGATCATGTTTGAGCCCATTGCCAACTTAGTATAATCCTAGAGGGTCACACACAATAGAACGAATCTTTAATAAGAGGACTATATTGGAATTTAGAGTCAAAGGACCTTGGAGGAATTTTGGAAACATTCTGGCTGTTTGGTCTACCGAGCGGGCGCTTGGTTCAGACCAGGCGGGCGCCTGAAGTAATTCCAGAAAGACAGGGACCTTCTGGTCATTCAGGCGGGCGCCTGGCCCTTTACAGGCGGGCGCCTGGTGCTGCCGACAGGAAAATTCCTAATTCGATTTGGGAAGGTTTTTTAGCACAAGATTCCTATTTGGAATAGGTCTTAATTGTGTATAAAAACCCCAATTCGGCCAGACCATATTTACAAGTGATTTTGTGAGTCTCAAAGAGTTTGAGAGAGATATTATTTTGTTCTAAGATATCCTTGATTGAGGAACAAAATAATTCACAAATAAATTCAATATAGTTCTTTTATTATATTGTGAAAGTGTGTTTCATAATATTGGTCTAGCAACCAAGATCAAAGATCCTTTGATATTCGTTCGAAGTGTGGATACCGCTAGAGGGTGAAAATCATCATCTTCAAAGTTCGTGTTCAAGCTTTGTGATCGTGATCAAGTCTTCAAGTTTCTCCACCAAAGACCAAGAGAAAATTCATAGCCATCAGGGTTAGTTATTCCTCTATTCATCTTGTTGTATTTGATTTAATCATATGAACGGATCCATGGCTTTGGGTTTCTTAAAATTTTAATTGCTATATTCCGCTGCGCATGTTACTTAGAAACCCAACAGTGGTATCAGAGCCCGTTCATGTTGATTAATTCAATACTTGGATCATGTTGTGTATATAAATTGTTTATGTGCCAAGCATGATATGAATATTGGATTATATGATGTTTATGTGTTTTGTGATTTTATGTGGTTTATTGTTTTTCGAACCTTAATCGCACGATTCAATCGCAATAAAAAATTATGGTGGATTCTGAATTATTTCGATTATTGATTTTTGATTGGATCAAAGTTTTAATAATCGGGGAAAAATAATTTGAGACAAAATTTTCGAACTTGAAAATTCCATACCATTCTGACCATTCAGCGCCCGCCCGCGCTGGACCAGGCGCGCGCGCTCGCTTCAGGCGCCCGCCCGTGCTGGACCAGGCGCGCGCTCGCTAGGCCAGAATGTTCTGATTTTGTTCAAAATCTGATTCTGGAATTTTTCGATAAATCCGACAAAACCAGTAACAAGACCACTTCAGACTTGCTGATCTGGAATGGGTCTTGGGTAGTTGGTTTGTGTGTGGATTTTGGGGTTGATTTTCCTATTTGTTTTAGTCTTGTGATTCCTAGATTGGTTCAAGTTTTGGATGGCTAATCTGCGTTCATCGAGATTGTGTTTCCCAAATTGATCGCAATCAAAGTTTCAAAGATAAAACGAAGTTAGAATTATGAAGAGTTCATAATTGCTAAAATTGAGAAACAAAGTTCTTGATTCAATGATTGGAGATCCATGTGGAATTGTGAATGCAATTGGCCTACGTTCATCGAGACCATCTATTGCTTAGTTTCGGCCACATGGACTACTTCTTGGTTTCTTGAATTAGTGCGGGATTGTGGTTGCCTAATGGCTTAGTTCGACCGCACTTCTTGTTGTCTTGATTTGGAGATAATAACCAAAGTTGAAATAGTCTCATCCTCATAATTATAGAGAAACTAATGACACATAAATATATGCTTAAATTAATGGGATTAATTTAGTGGCTAAACTTGATGTGTAACATGTTTATATTATGTGCTCATAAATGTGTTATATGCTATATGTGATGAACCTTCAAAGAAAGTTTTAAGTCTTTTATTGCCATGCCATGATTAAAAACACTTGTTAGTACATGAGTGATTTTAATGTAGATTCGCCCTAGCGAGGTGCATTAAATTTATTTATGTTTGAGCAAGATAGATAATGTGGGCACGCCCTAGCGGGACACATTAACTATGCGTTTAAAATGGTTAGACTTAATTGGGCGTCAAAACAGTTTTGGGCCTAGGCAAAGATGAGGTTTAACATGCTTTTGTAATTGGATTTCTAAAAGAATCTCATAAAAGGAATTAAGAGTCATATGAGATATGATTGACAAGAGTTGTCTACCTAATTAATTTGATTTTGTGTTATCCGCCTTAGCGGACTTGAAATTAAATTAAGTTGGATCTTAACCCAATTAAATTATATTATACATTGGATGTATAAGAAGGTTATATAATTTAGTGGGAGTATTTTGTTTAAAAATACATTATTTATCTCTTTAATGAAAATCGGTACTTATTAAATTTTGGAAATTTTGCATATTTGTAGATTATGACTAATAACACTCAATCAATGTCGTTGCGATCGATCCTTGAGAAGGATAAGCTCGAAGAGAATGGTACAAACTTTATGGATTGGATCCGAAGCATAAGAATTGTTCTTAGGCAAGAAGATAAGTTGTACATTCTCGATGGGCCTCTCCCTGCTGAACCACCGCCTACTGCCCCTAGGGTAGAAAGAGACAATTACAAGAAACATCGTAATGATTCTAGAGATGTAAGTTGTCTCATGCTTGCTGCTATGTGTTCAAAACTCCAACAAAGTTTGGAACATTTGGAAGCCTATGAGATAGGCGTGGAGTCGAGAACCATGTTTCAAGAGCAAGCTAGGCAAGAGAGGTACAAGACCATTGTTCATTCACTACTAGTAAAATGAATGAAGGGCAACAAGTGAGTCCTCACTTTCTTAAAATGAAAGGTTATGTAGAGCACCTTGAGAAACTTGGCTATCCAATCCCAATGGAGCTAGCCACGGATCTCATTCTTAATTCATTGCCTAAAAGTTATAATCAGTTTGTGATGAATTATAACATGCATGGAATGGATAAGAATCTCTCTGAGTTGCATGGGATGCTCAAAACTGCAGAGATGAAAATTGTGGAGAAAGGTTCTCCCGTGCTCTTGGTTCATGATGGGAAGAAGGCTAGTGCAAAGGAAAGGGTAAGGCAAAAGTTGTCAAACCTAAGATAAGCAAGGCAAAGGTTGCCAAGGCTTCTGAGGCAAAACCTGATTCACAAAAGGATGCAATCTGTTTCCATTGTCAAGAAATTGGTCATTGGAAACGTAATTGCAAGGCTTTCTTGGAAGAGCAAAAGAAGAAGAAGAGCAGCAAGGCTGCGTCGACTTCAGGTATCTATATGATAGATATTCTCCTTTCTACCACTGATTCTTGGGTATTGGATACCGGATGTGGTTCTCACATTTGTCTAAATGTGCAGGGACTAAAGAATAGGAGACTGCTTAAAGAAGGTGAAGTAGATCTACGCGTGGGAAATGGAGCAAGAGTTGCTGCATTAGCCGTAGGGACTTATGAAGTCACTTTACCTTCCGGATTAATTCTTGTTTTGAACAATTGTTATTATGTTCCGGATTTAAGCAGAAATATTATTTCAATTTCTTGTTTGGATAATGAAGGTTTTAAGTTTCTTATTGAGAATAAGAAATTTTCTATTTATTTAAATGATGTGCTTTATGGTATTGCTAATTCATTTAATGGCCTTTATGTCTTGGATGTCAAGAATGAAAATAATGTCTATCATGTAAATAAGAAATCTAAACCTAATGATGTAAATCATACTTATATGTGGCATTGCCGTCTTGGTCATATTAATGAGAAGCGTATCTCAAAACTCCATGGGGACGGACTTTTGGGTTCATGTGACTTAGAGTCATATGATACTTGTGAGTCGTGTCTTCTTGGAAAAATGACTAAGACACCTTTTACCAAGTTGGGTGAAAGGGCAAGCGACTTATTGGGTTGATACATTCCGATGTATGCGGACCATTAAGTAGCAATGCTAGGGGAGGATTTCAATACTTCATAACCTTCACTGATGATTATAGTAGATTTGGGTATGTTTACCTAATGAAACATAAAAGTGAAGCATTTGAGATATTTAGAATATTTCATAATGAAGTAGAAAAACAACTTGGCAAAAGCATTAAGGCACTTCGATCAGATCGAGGTGGAGAATACTTAAGTCAAGAATTGATGATCATCTAAAGAATTGTGGAATAGTTTCACAATTGACTCCACCTGGAACACCACAATGGAATGGTGTGTCCGAGAGGAGGAATCGGACTTTGTTAGACATGGTTCGATCAATGATGAGTCAAGTTGATCTTCCAATATCCTTTTGGGGTTACGCCCTAGAAACCGCTGCTTTCACACTAAATCAAGTTCCAACTAAATCGGTTCCAAAGACTCCATATGAGATGTGGAGTGAAAAGAAACCTAGTTTATCTTTCATGAGGATTTGGGGTTGCGAAGTTTATGTCAAGAGACTCATCTCTGACAAACTAGCACACAAATCTGATAAATGTATTTTCGTGGGATATCCTAAGGAAACTAAAGGATATTACTTTACAACCGAGAGGACAACAAAGTGTTTGTTGCCCGAACTGGTGTCTTCCTAGAGAAAGAGTTCTCTCCAAAGAAATCAGTGGGAGTAAAATAAATCTTGAAGAAATTCGAGACCCAGAAAATAACATTGAACCAATGGTGGAACAAGAACAAGAACCACAAGGAATTGTGGAACCTGTTCAAAATACACAAGCATCTCGCAGATCTAGTAGGTTACGATCCGAGCCCGAGAGATATGGATTTCTCGTAACGGATAGTAATGAGGTAGAAATCATTGAGAATGATGAACCGTCAACCTACCAAGAGGCGATGTCTTCTCCTGATTCGGACAAGTGGCTTGGAGCCATGGAATCCGAATTACAATCCATGCAAGACAATCAAGTTTGGAATTTGATTGATGCACCCGAAGGTGTAAAAACCATAGGATGCAAATGGGTCTTCAAGAAGAAGACTGACATGGATGGGAAGGTGCATACTTACAAAGCTAGGCTTGTAGCGAAAGGTTATAGGCAAGTTCATGGTATTGACTATGATGAGACCTTTTCACCCGTAGCAATGATCAAGTCTATAAGAATTTTTGCTTGCCATTGCCGCATATCATGACTATGAAATATGGCAGATGGATGTCAAAACCGCTTTCCTGAATGGAAAACTCCAAGAGGATGTGTATATGACACAACCAGAAGGTTTTGAACAAGATTCTAAGGTATGCAAATTGCAAAGATCCATCTATGGATTGAAGCAAGCTTCAAGGAGTTGGAATCTCCGTTTTGATGAATCGGTCAAAGAGTTTGGTTTCATCAAGAACGAAGATGAGCCTTGTGTATACAAGAAGATTAGTGGGAGCATAGTGCTATTCCTTATTTTATATGTGGATGACATATTGCTCATTGAAACGACATTCCTACACTTCAGTCTGTGAAGACTTGGTTAGGAAAGTGCTTCGCAATGAAAGATATGGGTGAAGCCGCATATATTCTTGGCATTAAGATCTATAGAGATAGATCAAGGAGGCTACTTGGTTTAAGCCAAAGTACATACATTGACAAGGTCATTAGAAGATTCCGTATGGAAAATTCTAAGAGAGGAACCTTGCCAGTGTTACATGGAGTTTCTCTAAGCAAGACTCAATGTCCTAAGACAAAAGATGAGCGTGAGAAAATGAATGATGTTCCATATGCTTCGGCAATTGGGTCCATCATGTATGCCATGATTTGTACTAGGCCGGATGTATCTTATGCTTTGAGCATGACAAGTAGATACCAATCCGACCCTGGCGAAAATCACTGGATAGCTGTAAAAGCGATTCTAAAGTACTTGAGAAGAACTAAAGACTCGTTTTTAGTCTATGGAGGAATGGAAGATGATCTCGTTGTAAATGCTTACACGGATGCAAGCTTCCAAACCGACAAAGATGATAGCCGATCGCAATCGGTTTTGTGTTTATGTTAAATGGTGGAGCTGTAAGCTGGAAGAGTTCCAAGCAAAGTACAACCGCTGATTCTACAACAGAAGCTGAGTATATTGCTGCATCGGATGCTGCAAAGGAAGCTGTTTGGATTAAGAAGTTCATAACTGAACTTGAAGTGGTTCCTAGTATTGCTAATCCAATAGACCTTTATTGTGATAATAATGGTGCTATTGCTCAAGCAAAGGAACCAAGAGCACATCAGAAATCCAAACACATACTTAGGCGTTTTCATATCATTCGAGAGATCGTTGATAGGGGAGACGTAAATATATGCAGAGTACCTACTGATGACAATTTGCGGACCCGCTAACAAAGGGACTTCCACAAGCTAAACATGATGGTCATCTTAGGTCCATGGGTATTAGATACATGGAGATTGGGCCTAGGGCAAGTGGGAGATTGTTGGTAGTGGTGCCCTAGCACGTTTAATAAACGTTGTAATTGTTATCATTTATTTCATATCAATAAAGAGATGTTTTGATTATTATTGTTGTTCATGCTTACTTATAATAATCCCCGTCCCTAGTACTTATTAAGCACTAGTATAAAGGCTAAATGATCATGAGATGATCATGTTAGATTTATGGGTACTTGTTTGGAACAAGGTACTGGACATGACCCGCTGTATGAGATTTATGTCATGGTCTATGTCGAACATATATCTCATATTAGTTATGTCATTTGAATCCTTAGACATGAAGTTATTATAGTCTTCCACTTGATGAACATTGTGTTTGACATATTCAAACGCTACCTTAACACGGTAGTTATAAAGGGTATGATTGGCATAATCGATTCCCGTTGGGAAGAATAATAAGCTAAATGGATTTGTCCCTCCACGGAGAGATGTCAAGCTTGGGCCTCTCGTAGGAATGATGTTGATGAAATGTTCGGCCGGACTCAAATGAATTGATTGGATCAATGTCATTTGGATTATCAACATATTCGGAATCGAGAAAGTATTGAACAAAAACAAGTTGACTGTTTGACCATGACTTGTGTTCAATGACATCGTGGACAAAGGGATTGTGACATATTCTAAAGGAATGCGAACTTGTATCTAGTTATACTATTTGGGTAGGTATGACGGTTTGCTAGAACCTAATCATATCTTATGGGATCATGTTTGAGCCCATTGCCACTTAGTATAATCCTAGAGGGTCACACACAATAGAACGAATCTTTAATAGAGGACTATATTGGAATTTAGAGTCAAAGGACCTTGGAGGAATTTTGGAAACATTCTGGGCTGTTTGGTCTACCGAGCGGGCGCTTGGTTCAGACCAGGCGGGCGCCTGAAGTAATTCCAGAAAGACAGGGACCTTCTGGTCATTCAGGCGGGCGCCTGGCCCTTTACAGGCGGGCGCCTGGTGCTGCCGACAGGAAAATTCCTAATTCGATTTGGGAAGGTTTTTAGCACAAGATTCCTATTTGGAATAGGTCTTAATTGTGTATAAAAACCCCAATTCGGCCAGACCATATTTACAAGTGATTTTGTGAGTCTCAAAGAGTTGAGAGAGATATTATTTTGTTCTAAGATTCCTTGATTGAGGAACAAAATAATTCACAAATAAATTCAATATAGTTCTTTTATTATATTGTGAAAGTGTGTTTCATAATATTGGTCTAGCAACCAAGATCAAAGATCCTTGATATTCGTTCGAAGTGTGGATACCGCTAGAGGGTGAAAATCATCATCTTCAAAGTTCGTGTTCAAGCTTTGTGATCGTGATCAAGTCTTCAAGTTTCTCCACCAAAGACCAAGAGAAAATTCATAGCCATCAAGGGTTAGTTATTCCTCTATTCATCTTGTTGTATTTGATTTAATCATATGAACGGATCCATGGCTTTGGGTTTCTTAAAATTTTAATTGCTATATTCCGCTGCGCATGTTACTTAGAAACCCAACCGAGTTGTTGAGTTGGGGCTCATGGGAGTTTGTCTCGATATGGACCGAGTTGCCGACTTGGAGCTCATGGGAGCTTGTCTCGATATGGACCGAGTTGCCGACTTGGAGCTCATGGGAGCCTGTCTCGATATGGACCGAGTTGCCGACTTGGAGCTCATGGGAGCCTGTCTTGATATGGACCGAGTTGCCGACTTGGAGCTCATGGGAGCCTGTCTCGATATGGACCGAGTTGTCGACTTGGAGCTCATGGGAGCCTGTCTCGATATGGACCGAGTTGCCGACTTGGAGCTCATGGAGCTTGTCTCGATATGGACCGAGTTGCCGACTTGGAGCTCATGGGAGCTTGTCTCGATATGGACCGAGTTGCCGACTTGGAGCCGCATCTGCTTATGTTGTTGACTTTGTGGGTGTGGGCACGGTTGACCACTTTCTGGTGGGGATGAAGTGCCTTGAGTAGCGGATGCTGTTGACTTCGTGGTGGTACCTGTTATGTGTGTACTTGACAGGTATATGTGCTATTGCAAGAAGATGCATGAAGTGTGAAATGAAGAGAGAGAAATTGTGCTCGTGGTGTGATTTTGAGGAAAGCATTGGATGTATTCATACCTTCACTTACCATTGCCGCTTGAGTGGAGATGGATTTCTGATGTCCGCGAGGATGCTTTGATGGAGAATGTCCATTCTTTGGATGTTGATGAGAGAAAGGTCCATGTATATGTGTTCTTTGCCGAGGGAGCCTTTAAGACTTGACCGTAGCCCTTAGATTGCCATCATTGATTGCGAGAAAGGTCCATCCTTGATTGGGGGAACGAGCACGGGCACACGCTACAAGAGGGCTTTTTGACATCCCTTTGGGGAGACTTTGAGGATAGTCTCACACATCTTTCTCGAACATAGCCTCTAGGACGTATTGATTGTCAAGTGAAGCAAAAGAAGTCCTTGTCCTCGAGTCACATGGCCCCTAGGGCATCACCATTTGTTGAGCAAAGCAAGAGTGACTCATCCTCGTGCGAGGGAACAAGCATGAGAGGTCATGGCAAGAGCTACTCCATTTCTCGGGAGCCTTTCGGCATACTTTAGAAGCACATACTTGAAGAAGCTTTGAAAACTGAGACACATGTTGTTACTATTTTTTGCCCAAGCCAATTGACTAGCTAGGGATTATTTGTGCAACCTCGTGCCCTTTTATGATGGGCTCGTTCTCGGATGGGTCTTGGCTACCACGGGCCTTCTTTTCATGAACCCAAAAATGCACACTGCTGGAGAATGATGCCAATAACCCAAAACAACCATTGATGGTGCCATATCTTGTCGAGCCTTTTGCAATCCCAAAGTTGACTCGGTGGGGAATTGACTTGATGAGGAGATCAAATGTAGAGCTCGTGCAGTTGTCTTCTTTAGAGGACGGAGATCTCCATTTCTCTTTCCCTTCTCTCTCTCACTCTCTCATATTTTTTTATGACGCACCCTATTTTTTGCCTAGACCGCCCTTTCGGGTTTTCAATCTAGTGGACATCTCTTTTGCATCTTCATTTTGACTCGATTAATGAGGGAGTGTGCATTGACTCTAGCTGAGGAGATAAGACATGTGATTTTGCGGTGGAGACCTCTTGTCACTAAAGGTGAGTGACATTGACTTGATTAGGGAAGTGTCCCTAGTATTGACTTCATGTATTTGACCGTTTTTTGAATGACTCATGAAGGCAAGTAAGTCATTAAGAGAGAAGAGAAGGAAAGCCCCAATTTGATTGCAAGAAATTGGGAGTATGCATAAAGAATAGAAGTCCCTAGACTCGACAAGGAACGCGAAATGATTCCAAATCTAAGAAAGTTGTTCAATCTTTTTGGTGATTAATTCATTGGCAAATGAATCGTACAAAGATGTCTTGACAAGTTCGAGAGGAAGGCTGATCACCATAACGCGCTAGGGCTAAACATATCTTCTTTCTTGCATAAGACCGGACCCGCAGGTTGCCTACGTTCCTCCAGTGTAGAGGCTCAGGTCACCGTAGTTCTTGTGGATTCTTCTTTCATAATCAAGACGGGCCTTGAGTTCGGAAACCTCTTCTTTGTGAATCCTCTTGTCGATATCGAAACGGGCTTGCCACAAATTGTCTTTACGGCGGGCATCCTCGACAATCCTATCCATTTGTTCCCGCATTGATTTCATTATGTTGAGTAACCCTTCGTTGGACACGAAATCATTTCCACCGTTGTTGTTGTTGCCGTTGGAAGCCATTGGACCTATTGGAAGAACACGATTGATCTTAGGTTGGCCCCACAAACACCTTTTGAGTAATATGATTAAACCCACAAACAAGGAAAAAGACTCAACCACATAGAGAAAAATGACTATTTTTTTTTATTTTTTTTACAAAGTCGGAAGGACGGAGTCCTTTTTGGGGTTTCAAGAAAAATAGTGGAATCGTCACACTAGTATATAGACCTTCTCGCGGTCCCATATACTCATCGGATTCCACCACGCTTGTGATACCTACATGTGACGGGATTAAACTAAATTAATGTAGTAAATCATACATGCGGGGACGGATTTTTTATTTTCGTCCAAGATAGCCACTTTTGGGACGGAGTTTTATTTCGTCCATTGCAACAAATTGGCATGTATGATTTGAAGACATTAGTTTAGGGAAATCTTGGTACATGAAAACCGACTTGAGTCACAGAGTGTTAGACCCTAGACTAGAATTGTGTGGCTTGTGCTCGGCTAAAGAGAGGCTTAAAGGTCACCCCCGGCATGTAGTCTTGAACTACGCCACGGGCTGAGGTTGACCGCTTCGAAAGAGTCAAGGTCGGGTGGAGCTTGAAACTTTCTAGGATGGGCCTCGACGGGTTTGGGGTTGAACATTGTGCGACTCGATAGTGAGAAATTGATAAGAATATGTGCATGTAGTGTGAGGTCTAACATGTGACAAAACATTTTTTTTCAAAAGAAATAAAAAAAAACAAATAAGCACATAATTACAACTTTCGAATCACCCGTGTGACCGATAAAACAAACAGAAAATAAAAGACGTTCTGTGCAGGCCCGGTGCCCACACATTGTCATTCTGCCCTGTTCTGTTTTATGTGCACTGTTCTGTTCTGGGAATGCACCCAGAAGCGCGCGCATTGGGTGGCCTATGCGGAAGGCGCGCGCGGTAGACAAAGAGGGGCAGAGGCGCCCGATTCTGGGCAGTACCTGCGAATCAGTGGGTTCAAGGGATTGCCTTGACCCTAAAAAATTCTTTCCCCTACAGTAATTGTTAGCACAGAAACATGGAATTGAAGGACAAGAAAGGAGGCGGGCGATTCTGGTAATTGGGGTCGGACGTGCGCGCTTTAGGCCAAGAAGGCCAGAGCCGCGCGCTTCCCACCCTTTTTACCAGAATGCCCAAAAAACAGTAATAAGAACACCAAAAGTTAAGAACGCAAGTTTAACCCTCTAATAAGTCCCCAGCGGAGTCGCCACTGTAGATACCCCGGGAAAGCCCACGGCTTGGCTAGAGCGGTGGAAGGATCTTAGGATGTCTAATTAATTTTATTTTGTAGAGTCGCCAACTATGTTTTTAATGGAACATAAGAAAAACCTAGAAATAGCCTATTTTTTAATTTTACGAAACCAAAGATTCGGGAAGAGAAGGGTTCGGGGGTTAGGTGACGGAGTGGGAAGTACTTAAACACCCACTCCGCCCCGCTTACGCGGGTCTTGCTACAATTGGTGTTCTAATGCTAAAAAGTCCTTCTATTTATTAATATGAAAATGTGCTAACGATTACAAGGGAAAGAAAAGGGAAATAAAAAGAGAATTGTTTTATTTATTGATTTATGCTAAGAATTACATGTTGAATTATTGCTAAATCATTACATTAAGAAATGATCAATGATTGAAATAGAGATTGGAATGTTGGGATGTAACCTTGGCCAAACTTCAATAGTGAAGTGGCCTTTTGGTTGTATCCCTTTTTATGGAGATTGCATACTCATTAGAGAAGTGAGAGATGAAGAAAACAAGTAAAGAGTTTTGACAAAGAGAATTAAAAGAGTTTAGAAGGAGAAAGTGAGAGTTGTACCTTGTGCTTGAATGGGGAAGAACCAAATTGTCTATAGTGACCACCCTTTGAAAATGGATTTTACGTGTTTTAAAGTGTTTTTGATTCAAGAATTCCTCCTCCTTTTCCATGGTGGAATGAAGAGGTATTTATAGGTGTTAGGGAAGTGTTTGTGGTCACAAATATGGCCCTTCCCCGGATCAAGCCAAGACATAATGGCTTTGGGGGTTACAAATCAGAAGAGGAGGGAAATTTGGCAAAATCTGGGATCCTGGAGGTGGGAAGCGCGCACGTTCCACTCCCCCTATGGGAGGCGCGCTCGTCCCACAAAGAAGGCCAAAGGAGCGCTCGTCCCACCTTCAGGAAATCCATATTTTAGCCCAAAACTTAACCCCGTTATGCAGTTAAGTCCCAAAACTAACGAGATCAGTTAGAAACTTAACGAACACCACGAAAGTCAACAAAAACAAATTAGACAAAGACTCAAGGTTGACTTTGTCACTTAGTCAAATCCAAGACTAACGGAGTAAGTCAAGAACTTAACGGAAAGTAACAAAAGTTAACGGAAAGTAACAAAACATAACAGAAGAGAGGAAGATAGAGAATGTGTATGCAATCGGGACATGAGAGGTCCAAGGCGGGGTGTCTACAGGTTCTAGAAAACCGTCATACCTACCCAAATAGTGTAACTAGATACAAGTTCGCATTCTTTTTAGAACATGTCACAATCCTTTTGTCCACGATGTCATTGAACACAAGTCATGGTCAACAAGTCAATTTGTATTATTCAATACTTTCTCGATTCTGAATATGTTGATAATTCAAATTCCATTGATCCAATCAATTCATTTTGAGTCCGGCCAAACATTTCATCAACATCATTCCTACGAGGGGCCCAAGCTTGACATCTCTCCGAAGAGGGACAAATCCATCTTAGCTTAGTATTCTTCCCTACATGAATCCGATTATGCCAATCATACCCTTTATAACTACCTGGTTAAAGGTAGCGTTTGAATATGTCAAACATAATGTTCATCAAGTGGAAGACTATAATAACTTCATGTCTATGGATTCAAATGACATAACTAATATGAGATATATATATATGATATAGACCATGATATAAATCTCATAGAGCAGGTCATGTCCAGTACCTTGTTCCAAACAAGTACCCATAAATCTAACATGATCATCCCATGATCATTTAGCCTTTATACTAGTTCTTAACAAGTACTAGGGACGGAGATTATTATAAGTAAACATGAACAACAATAATAATCAAAACATCTCTTTATTAATATGAATAAAATAATAACAATATAACGTTTTACAAACGTGCCTAGGGCACCAACACTAACAAACATATCATGGCATTCATAATGGATCCAATTTCAGAAGCATATGGGATTCCATTCATGCGTTCTCACTCATCAGTTGTCTAAGGACACTGAGTCTTGCTAAGAGTTTTACCATGTAACACTGGCAGGTTACCTATCTTAGAGTCTTCCATGCAGAATCTTTTAAGAACCTTATCAATGTATGTACTTTGACTCAAACCAATCAATTTCTTAGATCTATCACGATAGATCTTTATGCCAAGGATGTAAGCGGCTTCTCCCATATCTTTCATTGAGAAACACTTTCCAAACCAAGTCTTTACAGTCTGAAGTGCAGGAATTTTGTTTCCAATGAGTAATATGTCATCAACATATAGCACTAGAAATAATACTACGCTCCCACTAATTTTCTTGTATATACAAGGTTCATCTTCGTTTTTGATGAATACAAACTCTTTGACTGATTCATCAAATCGAAGGTTCCAACTCCTAGAGGCTTGCTTCAAGCCATAGATGGATCTTTGCAACTTGCATACTTTATTAGAATTTTCTAGACTTATAAAACCTTCAGGTTGTGTCATATACACATCCTCAAGTAAGTTCTCAATAAGGAACGCTGTTTTGACATCCATTTGCCATATCTCATAGTCAAAATATGCGGTTATGGCAATTAAAATCCTTATAGACTTGATCATTGCTGCGGGCGAAAAGGTTTCATCATAGTCAATACCATGAAGCTGCCTATAGCCTTTCGCTACAAGTCTAGCTTTTTAAGTATGCACCTTTCCATCCATTTCAGTTTTCTTTTTGAAAACCCATTTGCATCCTATGGTTTTTACACCTTCGGGTGCATCTATCAAGTTCCAAACTTGATTATCATACAAGGATTTAATTTTAGATTCCATGGCTCTAAGCCATTTATCTGAATCAGGAGAGGACATCGCTTCTTGGTAGGAAGTAGGTTCATCATTCTCAATGATTTATTCATTACTATCCGTTACGAGAAATCCATATCTCTTGGGTTCGGATCGTAACCTACTGGATTTACGATGGACTTGTGTATCTTGAACGGGTTCCACAACTCCTTGTGTAACTTGTTCAGTTTCCACCATCGGTTCAATGTTATTGTCTGGTTCTCGAACCTCTTCGAGATTAATTTTACTCCCACTGATTCTTTTGGACAAAAATTGTTTCTCTAGAAAGGTACCAGTTCTCGCAATAAACACTTTGTTGTCTGTCCGGTTGTAAAAGTAATATCCTTTAGTTTCCTTAGGATATCCCACAAAAATACATTTATCGGATTTGTGTGCAAGTTTGTCATAGATAAGTCTCTTGACAAATGCCTCACAACCCCAAATCCTCATGAAAGAAAGACATGGTTTCTTTTCAGTCTATATCTCATATGTAGTCTTTTGAACTGGTTTAGTTGGAACTCTATTAAGTGTGAACGCATCAGTTTCTAATGCATAACCCCAAAAGGATAGTGGAAGATCACATTGACTCATCATACATCGAACCATATCCAATAAAGTATGATTCCTCTTCTCGGACACACCATTCCATTATGGTGTTCCGAGTGTGGTTAATTGTGAAACAATTCCACAATTTTTAAGATGATCGTCAAATTCTTGGCTTAAATATTCACCACCACGATCTGATCGAAGAGCTTTAATAGTTTTACCAAGTTGATTTTGTACTTCATTTTGAAATATTCTAAATATCTCAAATGACTCACTTTTGTTTTTCATTAGGTAGACATAGCCATATCTACTAAAATCATCAGTGAATATTATGAAGTATTGGTATCCGCCCTAGCACTGCTACTTAATGGTTTGCATACATCAGTATGTATAAGTCCTAATAAGTCACTAGCCCTTTCACTACTCTTAGTAAAAGGTGTCTTTGTCATCTTTCCAAGTAAACAAGACTCACAAGTTTCATATGATTCAAAATCATGTGAATCTAAAAGTCCGTCCCCATGGAGTTTTGAGATACGCTTCTCATTTATATTCTCAAGACGGAAATGCCGCAAATATGTATGGTTTTCACCATTAGGTTTGGATTTTTTATTTACGTTATAGATATCCTTATTATTATCTTCTTCAAGATTTAGGATATAAAGTCCATTATATGAGTCCACAATACAATAGATCATATTATCATAATAAACTGCACATTTCTTTTTCTTAACAAGAAAAGAATATCCTTCATTATTTAACGAAGAAACTGATATAATATTTTTACTCAAACTCGGGACATAATAGAAATTGTTCAGAACAAGTATTAGCCCAGTAGGTAAAGTAACTTCATAAGTCCCTACGGATAATGTAACAACTCTTGCTCCATTTCAGACACGTAGGTCGATTTCACCTTTACCGAGTTGTCTCTTATTCTTCATTCCTTGCACATTTGTACAAATGTGGGATCCACATCCAGTATCAAATACCCAGAACTAGGAGTAGAGATATTAATTTCTATAACATAAATATGTGAAGTAATAGTCTCAACATCCTTTACTTCCTTTTGATCTTCTAAACACAAATTACGATTTTCATTCCAATGGTCAATCTTATTGCCATGGTGACAAATTGTATCTTTTAGAGTTTTATTCTTAGATACATCCTCTGCTTTAGACTTGACAACTCTTGTCTTGGCTAGATATTTAAATCCTATCTCCGTCTCAAAACCTCTTTGCCAAGCTTGCAGTAGGAACCTTTCCTTTAAGAGGTTACTTATCGCATAATCATCTATGTGTTCTTTATACTTCTCAAGTATTGAACACATGGTAGCAATCTTAAAACAAGAGACATCTAAAGAATCCTCACCATGTTTCTTATATATGTCTTTGAGCATAACAAGGACAGTGACAATGGTTTCTCTTGACTCAGGATTATCTAGAATGCTTGACTCCAATTCTTGCTTAAGAACTTTTCTTAAGCTCATGATCAAATCAAGGAGTTTTGTAGCATTCTTATTTAATTCAAGGATAGATCGCAATGACGGGGTTTGACTATTGTTTAATGCCATTATCTACACATATATGCAAACATGTAACCGCACATAAGTACCAATTTTATAAAAGATATTATTAATAGTATTTAATAAATACTCCCACTAAATTTATATAACATTCATTAGCAATCATGCATAATATAATTCAAATGGTCTAAGATCCATATTTCACTTGATTTGTGAGTCTGCTTTGGCATGAACCTCAAAATCAAGCTATTTAGGTAGATAACTCCTTATCAATTATATCATATTTGACACTTAGATCCTTTTATGAGATTCCTTAGACATCTTATGTCACAAGCATGTTTTAATATCATCTTATTCCTTAGGCCCAAATTTGTTTTGATAGCCTAATTAAGTTCAACCACTTTAAACGTATAGACAACCTTTGTCTCATCTTGCTTCACAAAGATAGAGTGATATGCCTCGCTTTGGCGAATAAACCACACCGAAACGATCAAAGTATTTGACAAGTGTTTTAATCGTGGATGGCATAGAACTTAAAATTTCAAGAAGGTTCATACACATAAAAGCTAATCAATTAACCGAATTAATTTTATGTGACTTAGTTGTGCTAGTTATAGGATTAAATTCTAAAAATGAATTCGCAGAGCATCTTGAAATTGAGAGCCCAAAACGTACGGCCAAAACTAAGCCAAAAAGGCATCTACATTTCCGTACTAAGATCAAGAAACCAAGAAACTTCTCAATACGGCCAAAACTAAGCCAAAAGGCATCCACATTTCTGTATAGATTGGTTAGTTGTTTCAAGACCTTTTCATTGTCTCTTAATCTCACAGATCACAGTAATCCTAAACTCTTTAGAATTCTGATTTCTGCAACTTTTCTGAATTCCTCGATTGAAAACTGTTTCAGGAAACACAGTTTCGAAAACCAGCCGTCTAAAAGCAGTTTCAGTTTTCAGATTTGAATTCTGTAAACAATTTACAAAACAATCTGGACAACAGAAAACAGAACAAGTTTCTGGAAAACGGGAAAGGGGCTGTACGGCGCCCTAGCAGCCGTGCGGCTCTGAGGAAACCCTACGGCGGCTTGTTCTAGATTCCCATATTTTTCAGTTTTTCGGAAATTTGATCAATCCCTTTATCGTGTTTATACATATTTAGATTATAATAACACGAAAATACAGATTACGAATTTTAACCAATCTAATTCATATAATCAATAACCAATTTATTCCACATACAAATAAGATCTAGATCATCAATAAATATAATCCAATTATAACATGATAATCTAAGCATCCAATTAATATTACAATCACATAATACAAACTAGCATGCATATATTATATCTCATATAAAATCTCATCACATAAATTCATCTTATCATGATCATACAGATTAAATAATCAAATTAAATAATTATATCATGATAATATTAGAATTATTGATCATCAACGGGGCTCTGATACCACTGTTGGGTTTCGTGCAATCATGCGCAGCGGAAGACATCACATGAAAAATCCAAAAGTCTAGATCCGTTATGTTCAATAATTCATAATATGAGGATGAAAGAAACTAACCTTTGTAGATCGAAATATGAAGCCTTGGATTTAGATGCTAAGAAAAGCACCCTCTACCGGTGATCCACACTTTGAAGGAATTCTTCAATTGCTTCCTATGATTATTATGGTTTGATAATTGAGAATTATCAAACCTAATAATCCTAGTATATTATGTGTATTCTCTCTCTCAAAGAAACATTTTTTATCATTTCAAAAATCAATGTTATGGGAACAATTCCCGGTTATACACATTATATACAAGAAGTCTCTAAGACCCTTTAGGGTTTAGGTGTCCAACAAGAAAAGACCAAAAATAAACTGCAGTGCGGGAGGGGCGCCGTACGGCACATAGGAGCCGTGCGGCTCCTAGTGAGCCGTACGGCTCCTTCCCTTTTCTGCCTCGTTTTTCTCTCCTTTAATTATCCGTTCTGCGTGTGTGACCCAATAGAATTATACTAAGTTGGCAATGAGTCCGAAGCATTCAAATCTCATAAGTCATAAGCGGACTCTAGAAAGCCATTATGACTACCCAATTAATATAACTTTAAAATCCAAAGTTTCCTAAAATAGAACATATCACAATCTCTTTGTTACAAGATGTCTATTAAACATAAGCCATGGTCAATGGTCAACTTACTTGTTCAATGCTTTCTTGATCCCGAATATATTGATAACAAAAATGACATTGATCCAATCAATTCATTTGAGCGCGGCCGTGCATTTCATAAATACTATTCATCAAGGGACCCAAGCTTGACATTTCTCTTAAAGAGGAACAAATCCTTTCTTGTCTTATTACCTTTCCCTGCAGGATTTCGATTATGCCAATCATATCCTTTATAGCTACCCGATTAAAGGTAGCGTTTGAATATGTCAAACAAAATGTTCATCAAGTGGAAGACTGTAATAACCTCAGGTCTAAAGATTCAAGTGATATAACTATATGAGATTTAATTATGGCATTTGACCATGACATAAATCTCATAGGGGTCAGTCCAGTATTTGTTCTCCAACAAATACCCATAAGTCTAATTGTATCGCATACACATAATCATCATATGATTATCTATTAAACTTATACTAGTAAGTAATCATATTTACTAGGGACGGAGATTATTATAATAAACATTCAAAAGATATAATAATCAAACATTTAATATCTTTATTAAAGCGTAAAGAAAATGATAACATTAATCGTTCAAATAACGTGCCTAGGGAAAATACACCAACAATCTCCCACTTGCACTAGGCCTAATTAATGTATCAAATACCCATAGACCTAACATGACCATCATGCTTTGCTTGTGGAAGACCCTTTGTCAATAGGTCAGCAATGTTATCTTCAGTTGGTACTCTGCATATATTCACGTCTCCTCATTTCTCGAATGATATGAAAACTGTTGGGTTTCGTGCAATCATGCGCAGTGGAAGACATCACGTGAAAAACCCAAAAGCCTAGATCCGTTAGGTTCAATAATTCATAATATGGAGATAAAAGAAACTAACCTTGTAGATCAAAATATGAAGCCTTGGATTTAGATGCTAAGAAAAGCACCCTCTACCGGTGATCCACACTTCGAATGGATTCAAGAATGATTCTTGAACTTGACTGCTAGGTCATTTAGGCTTGAAAACTTTGTCTTTGAAGAACCCTTCTTCAATCTTCCTTGAATGAATATTAGGGTTTGATAATTGAGAATAATCAAACCCTAATTACCTTTGAATAATTTGTATTTTTTTTCTCACCAAAAACCTCTCTTTGATTTCTCAAATCAATGTGGAAGCATATGTTTTCGGCTGCTGAAAAACATCCATTATATCCAAGAAAGAAACCTAATCTCATTAAGAAATATGTTTTCTTGATCAACAAGAAGTTACCTAAAACTGTTCCAGCCGGACAAACCATCCTACGGATCCTCCAGCAGGATCCAGTTTTTCTCGTTTTCTATGGCTTATTCGATCCATTCTGCGTGTGTGAACCAATAGGATTATACTAAGTTGGCAACGAGCTCGAACCGTTCAGGTCTCGTAAATCATAAGTGGACTCTAGCAAGCCATTATGATTACCCAATTAGTATAACTTTGAAGATCCAAAGTTACCTTATAGAACATATCATAATCCCTTTGTCACGCGTTATCCTATTGGACATAAGTCATAGTCCACGTCAACTTATGTTGTCCAATGCTTTCTCGATCCCGAGTAGATTGATATGAGCAAATGACATTGATCACATCAATTCATTTTTGTATGGCCATACACTATCATCAATCTCATTCATCGAGTGGCCAAGCCGATATCTCTCTTGAGAGAGGGACAAATCCCATCTTGACTTATCATTCTTCCCTACAAGAATCCGATTATGCCAATCATAGCCTTTATAACTACCCGGTTAAAGGTAGCGTTTGACTATGTCAAACATAATGTTTATCATGTGGAAGACCATGATAATATCAGGTCTAAGGATTCAAATGGTATGACTATTATGAGATTTAATTATGACATTTGACCATGACATAATTCTCATAACGGGTCTATCCAGTACCTTTTTCTCCAACAAGTACCCACATATTTAGTCTGCATCCTATGCAACATAATCATCATATGACTATCCATTAAACTCATGCTAGCCCTTCATAAGTTCTAGGGACAATGATTATTATAATAGATATTCAAAAGATATAATAAGCGGGTTTGTTACCTCTATAACAATGAAGCTATGATGTAACGTATAGGCCTTTCTCAAGGGCCTAGGGCATAATATCCAACAAAAACGCCTAAGTATGTGTTTGGATTTCTGATGCGATCTAGGTTCCTTTGCTTGAGCAATATCACCATTATTATCACAATAAAGGTCTATTGGATTAGCAATGCTAGGAACCACCTCTAGTTCACCAATGAACTTGTTAATCCAAACATCCTCTTTAGAAGCATCGAATGCAGCTATATATTCAGCTTCAGTTATAGAATCAGAAACGGTACTCTGCTTAGAACTCTTCCAGCTTACAGCACCACCATTTAGTATAAACACAGAACCAGATTGGGATCTATAATCATCCTTGTCAGTTTGGAAGCTTGCATCTGTGTAACCCCTTAAAAGAAGATCCATCTTCCAAACCTCCATATATTAAAAACGAATCTTTAGTCCTTCGTAAGTACTTAAGAATCACTTTGACAGCTATCCAGTGACTCTCACCAAGATCTGATTGGTATCTACTCATCATGCTCGAAGCATAAGAGACATCAGGTATACTACATATCATGGCATATATAATGGATCCAATTGCAAGCATATGGGATTCCATTCATGCGTTCTCGCTCGTCAGTTGTCTGAGGACACTGAGTCTTGCTAAGAGTTTTCCCATGTAACACTGGCAGGTTACCTCTCTTAGAGTCTTCCATACAGAATCTTTTAAAAACCTTATCAATGTATGTACTTTGACTCAAACCAATCAATTTCTTTGATCTATCACGATAGATCTTTATGCCAAGGATGTAAGCGGCTTCTCCCATATATTTCATTGAGAAACACTTTCCTAACCAAGTCTTTACAGACTGAAGTACAGGAATTTCATTTCCAATGAGTAATATATCATCAACATATAGCACTAGAAATAATACTACGCTCCCACTAATTTTCTTGTATACACAAGGTTCATCTTCATTTTTTATGAATCCAAACTCTTTGACCGATTCATCAAATCGAAGATTCCAACTCCTAGAGGCTTGCTTCAATCCATAAATGGATCTTTGCAACTTGCATATTTATTAGAATTTTCTAGACTTACAAAACCTTTAGGTGGTGTCATATACACATCCTCAAGTAAGTTCCCATTAAGGAACGCTGTTTTGACATCCATTTGCCATATCTCATAGTCAAAATATGCAGTTATGGCAATTAAAATCCTTATAGACTTGATCATTACTATGGGCGAAAAGGTTTCATCATAGTGAATACCATGAATCTTCCTATAGCCTTTCTCTATAAGTCTATGTAGATACCCCGGGGAACCACGGCTTGGCTAGAGCGGTGAATTAACCTAGGATGTCTACTTGATTTTAAGAGTCACCGCCTATGTTTTAGAGGAACATAAGAAAAACCTAAAAAGAGCAAATTTTATATACAAAACCAGAGATTCGGGAAAAGATGGGTTCGGGGGTTAGGTGACGGAGTGGGAAGTTTTTAAACACCCACTCCGCCCCGCTTACGCGGGTCTTGCTACTTTTGGTGTTCCAATGCTAAATGTCCTTCAATTTAATGATAAGAGAAATGTGCTAACAATTATAATAAAAAGAAAGGGGAAATTTATAGAGGAGAAATAAAGGAGAATTGCTTATTTATTGATTTATACTAAAGATTATATGTCGAATTATTGCTAGATAATTACATTAAGAAATGAGAATGTAAATTAAAGTGGAATTAAAATGTTGGGATGTAACCTTGACCAAACTTCAATAGTGAAGTGGTCTTTTGGTTGTATCCCTTTTTATGGAGATTGCATACATTGACTAGACATGAATAAAATAAGAAGAACAAAAAGGGAAGTTGTACCTTAAGAAGAAGGACTTAAACCTTGACTTGAAGATGGTGTTGTTGTAGAGAAAATGTTGTGCAACACTTTGTGTAGTGTTTTGTAGAGAAATCTTGTTGAGAAGATTTGTGTATAGTGTATGTGTAGAGAAAATTCAAGTAAAAAAAGAAGGTCCAAGAGCGGTAAGAGAGATCAAAAAGAGATGAAAAGAGAGGCCCCCTTCCAATGGTGGATTGGAGGGGTTTTTATAGTTGAAAGGGGATGTTTTTGGTGCCAAAACAGAGTCACAAAGATCAGTTTCCCGGGCAAAATCATGTAAAATGAGCAAGGGAGAGATTCTTGGACATAAATCAGTAACTGACACACCCAGACGCGCGCGCATCCCGTATAGTCGGCGGGAGGCGCGCTCTTCTAGCCCCAAAGGGCGGAGGCGCGCGGCTTTGAAATGGCGATTTTGACAGAATGGACTAGAAAGTTAACTCTGTTATGCAGTTTAGTCCAAAACTGACGGAATCAGTTAAGAACTTAACCGAACTAACAGAAATTAACAAAAACAAGTAAAGTAAAAATACTATGTATGCAATTGGGACATGAGAGGTCCAAAGCGGGGTGTCTACAAACCCCCCTCGGCGACGTGGATTGCGAAGCAAAACGCGTCGACGAAAGAAAGACAACCGCCGAGGACATCGACAAGAGAAACCAAAGACTTGATAAAGCAGGAATTTGAAATTACAAAGGATAGGAGTGCGCTCCCTGTGTGAGCGGCGTTCGTGGATAAAAAGGGTGTGGTGGCTTGAGGCGGCCCACCACGGCCACAAAATTTTAAAAAAAAGGTGTGGTGGCTTGAAGCGGCCCACCACGGCCACAAAATTTAAGAAAAGGTGTGGTGGCTTGAGGCGGCCCACCACCGCCACAAAATTTTTAAAAAAGGTGTGGTGGCTTGAGGCAGCCCACCACGGCCACAAAATTAAAAAAAGATGTGGTGGGTTGAGGCGGCCCACCACGGCCCCAAAAATTTTAAAAAGGTGTGGTGGCTTGAGGCGGCCCACCACAGCCGCAATTTAAAGAAAGAGAGGAACTTTGAAATTGTGAAATATGGGGGTGCGCTCCCTGTGTGAGCGGCTTTATTGATATATAAAAGATATGGCGAGATCCGTCTTGCTGAAGCGGGATCCGTTTGCTGAAGTGGGATCCATTTGCTGAAGCGGGATCCGTTTGCTGATGCGGGATCCGTTTGCTGAATGCGGGATCCGTTTGCTGAAGCGGGATCCGTTTGCTGAAGCGGGATCCGTTTGCTAATTGCAGGATCCGTTTGCTGAATGCGGGATCCATTTGCTGATGCGGGATCCGTTTGCTGATGCGGGATCCGTTTGCTGAGGCGGGATCCGTTTGCTGAAGCGGGATCCGTTTGCTGATGCGGGATCCGTTTGCTGATGCGGGATCAGTTTGCTGATGCGGGATCCGTTTGCTGATGCGGGATCCGTTTGCTGATGCAGGATCCGTTTGCTGAAGTGGGATCCGTTTGCTGATGGCGGGATCCGTTTGCTGATTGCGGGATCCGTTTGCTAATTGCGGTATCACCGTGGACCAAATTGCTGTCTAGAGCTGCATTTGCTGTCGACTTTATCGTGGGGATGCGGGCATGGTTGACTGTGGACCATTTTCTGCTGGGGATGAAGTGCCTTGAGTAGCGGATGCTGTTGACTTCGTGGTGGTACCTGTTAAGTGTGTGCTTTGCAGGTATATGTGCTTGTGCATGAAGTGTAAAATGAAGAGAGAAATTGTGCTCATGGTGCAATGTTATGTGAAAGCAGTTTTGCATGAGAGAGAGTTTTTGTAAGAATGGAGAAAGTGATTTTGTGTACGGTGTGATTTGAGGAAAGCCTCAGATGTATTCATACCTTCACTTACCATTGCCGTTAGATGGATTAGTGTTGTGGTGGTGGATACCTTGATGTCCATGCTTTGGAGAATGATGACGTTGGTGATGATGAATTGTTCTTGCCTTTGATGGAGTGTCGGTGAGATGGTATTCTGGGTGATGGGTTGGTCGTGCCAAAAGGCTGCCTACGTATCCTTTTAAGAGAATCAGACCAACGTTGTTCAAGGATGATGGAGAATGCTGGGGGAGAATGCTAGGAGCAAAGCAAAGTAGAGAACATACTTTTGCACATAGAAGGAGAAAAAGAAAAACAAAAATCTTTTTTTTTTAAAGATTAGAAGGGAAAGAATATGCACACATGTGAGAGAAAAAAAAGATTCTTTTTTGTAGTTCGTGGGTGAACCATTTTAACCATTGCGTGATTGTAAAGCCAACCCAAGATCAAGTCATGTTCAGTCGAAGTCCGAATAGCCTCGCTTGAATGTTGTCGCCGCGGTGTCCAACGAAAATTGATGTCTAGCCCCAAGAGATTTGTCGTTTGTGGGGCTTTAAAAGGACTATTGATGCCGAGATGCCAAGGGGTTGCTGATTGTAAAGCCCCTCGAATGCTGAACTTTGGGTGGCTTATGAAGCCCCAAGATGAATCAACTCTTAGCCCATTCAAATAAACTGTCTTTTGTTGTCGACGTGGGCAAGCCCCAAGAGAAGATCATTGATACCGATACCAAGCTTTGAGAGATTGCTAAGCCTCAAATGTCACGGGCTTGTCAAGTTTGTAGATGGCGGGATGTGGAGACCTTTTGGTGTGAAGCCTCAAATATTCTTGGAATCGGCTTAGCAGTATGTTGGGAGTGGATGGTGCTATTGGGAAGAACTCTTGAAGGCGATCTCCTTCTTTCTCTTGTTTGGAGATGGATGGCCATTTTTTGTGGTTGATACCCAATGGCGGAAGGTCCATGTTGAAAATGTAGTACGGTCTTTGGGAGACGTCTCGTGGGAGATGGTGATGTTGTTGCAGATGATAAGGTCTTGGTGTGATAAAGTCTCGAACGGTATGTTTGCTTGAGTCTTCTTGCGTTGAGCCGACGGCGGATCTTCGGATGCAGCCTGTGCTTTTGATCTTGGAGAAGGGGGTGCAGTACTTGCAGAAACTTGGGATTGGCCGTAACCCTGCTTATAGAGTTAACATATTGGCATTGCCCGCTATAACTCAGCCGGGTGAGTCTAGCATATTGAATCTTTTTTCTTTTCTCTAAGACTTCCTTCACAATCTCGCTGTGAGTTCTAACAAGAATCATCAAATTCATTCATATCATCGGAGCCTTCATTTAAAACCAAGAGGCCTTTTGACTGGAAGTGTTGAGGGACCATTGAAGTTTGATCCCTTTCATGGAGCCATAAGACTACTCCCAAATTGCATTGCTCGGGTACGACTGCCCAAAAGCTTGTTTATTGCGAAGCCCCAATATTTCCCTTTGCTTGTATCATTGTAATGCCGTAGCCCAAAAGATTGTAGATTGCGAAGCCCCTTGTCATGTGTGCCCATACTCGGATGGCACTCTAGGGGCTACGGTCAAGCCATAAGACTTGACCGTAGCCCCTAGAGTGCCATCCGAGTACGGGCACACATGACAAGAGGGCTTTTTGACATCCCTTTTGAGAGACTTTGAGGATAGTCTCACACATCTTTCTTGAGCATAGCCCCTAGGGCTTATTGATTGTCAAATGAAGCAAAAGAAGCCCTTGTTCTAGAGTCACATGGCCCATAGGGCGTCACCATTTGTTGAGAAAATCAAGAGTGACTCATCCTCGTGCGAGGGAACAAACATGAGAGGACATGGCAAGAGCTACTCCATTTCTCGGGAACCTTTCGGCGTACTTTAGAAGCACATACTTGCAGAAGCTTTGAAAACTGAGACTCATATTGTTGCTATTTGCTGCCCAAGCCAATTGACTAGCTAGGGATTATTTGTCTAACCTTGTGCCCTTTTATGATGGGCTCATTCTCAGATGGGTCTTGGTTACCACGGGCCTTCTTTTCATGAACCCAAAAATGCACACTGCTGGAGAATGATGCCAATAACCCAAGACAACCTTTGATGGTGCCATATCTTGTCGAGCCTTTTGCAATCCCAAAGTTGACTCAGTGGGGAATTGATTTGTTGAGGAGATCCAATGTAGAGCTTGTGCAGTTGTCTTCCTTAGAGGATGGAGATCTCCATTTCTCTTTCCCTTCTCTCTCTCACTCTCTCATATTTTTTTTATGACGCACCCTGTTTTTTGCCTAGACCGCCCTTTCGGGTTTTCAATCTAGCGGGCATCTCTTTTGCGTCTTCTTTTTTTTACTCGATTAATGAGGAAGTGTGTATTGACTCTGGCTGAGGAGATAAGACATGTGATTTTGCGGTGAAGACCTCTTGTCACTGAAGATGAGTGACATTGACTCGACTAGGGAAGTGTCCCTAGTATTGACTTCATGTATATATTTGTTGAATGACTCACGAAGGCAAGTAAGTCATTAAGAGAGAAGAGAAGGAAAGCCCCAATTTGATTGCAAGAAATTGGGAGTATGCAGAAAGAATAAAAGCCCTAGACTCGATAAGGAACGGAAAGTGATTCCAAATCTAGGAAAGTTGTTCAATCTTGAGGTGATTAATTCATTGGCAAATGAATCGTACAAAGATGTCTTGACAAGTTCGAGATGAAGTCCGATCACCATAACGCGCTAGGGCTAAACATATCTTCTTTCTTGCATGAGACCGGACCCGAAGGTTGCCTACGTTCCTCCAGTGTAGAGGCTCAGGTCACCGTAGTTCTTGTTGATGCTCCATTCATCGAGATGGTTGTTGCTTCGTCCTTCATTGGTGGAATGATGTTGATCTTGTACTTCTTTGATTGAGGGGGATTTTTTTATTTTTTTATTTTTTGTGCTCTAACTTTTGCCTAGGTTGATTTGAGGATTTCAACCTAGCGAGGTTTTTTTTTTTTAATCCCCTTTTGAAAACTTTGCATGATTTCTCCGTGGTTGTTTCTCCTTGATGTCTTGGATTTGTCTTCGTCGATGTTTAGCCTCTAGGCGTTCAAGTTGATAGCCTTCGTTCTAAAACGTGTTTAGACATCTTTTCATCATTTTGCCAAGAATTAAATTGAACAACTTGGAAGAGTATATGAGGATAAGAACGACTTTTATTTGATGACTCAAAATTTAACATTGGACGAGAGAAAACATTAATGCACACATTAGAGGACTTTTGACTTTCTATTTTTTTTATCCTATTTTTAGGTAGAGAAAGAGAAACGGAGATTGTTGTTGTCGGCCTTGTAGCATGATCTCTTGTTGAAACCCCATTTCAAATCTGAGCCTCTTCCTTGATGGGTTCTTGCATGTTGCCATTCTCTAACTGTTTTTCTTCAGCTACGGTAAATTCACCATTGTCAATCAAGTCTTGGATGATGTTACGGATAGAGAAGCAATCCTCGGTGAGGTGACCGCTGCATAGGTGATAGTCACACCACTTGTGGTGGGCATGGTTGCGACGCGATGGTTGTGGTTGCTTGTACCCTTGGAGAGGAGAAATTTGTCCCTTTGCTTTGAGATCTTCATAGGCCTTGGTGACGGTCATACCTTGGAGGGGAGTGTAGACACGGTCGTTGGTAGAACCTTTGTGACTTTTGAGAGGCGAGCCACTTGAACATGCCTTACCGTTGACCTTTGCCTTGTTGTCGGTGAACTCTTGTAAACGGGCCTTAAGTTCGGACACTTTTTCCTTATGAATTCTCCTCTCGAGATCAAGACGGTCTTGCCACAAATCATCCTTGCGGCGGGTATCCTCGAGAAGTCTATCCATTTGTTCCCCCATGGATCTTATTATGTTGAAGAGCCTTTCGTTGAACACGGAAGTATTCTCACCCTTGTTGTTGTTGCCGTTGGAAGCCATTGGACCTATTGAGAGAACACGGTCGATCATAGGTTGGCCCCACAAACATATATTTTGAGTAAAATAATTAACCCACAAACAAAGGAAAAAGACCCAACCACATAAGAGAAATGACTCTTTTTTTATTTACAAGAGTCGGAAGGACATGGTCCTTTTGGGGTTTCTAGAAAAATAGTGGAATCGTCACACTAGTATATAGACCTTCTCGCGGTCCCATATACTCATCGGATTCCACCACGCTTGTGAATCCTACATGTGTCGGGATTAAACAAAATTAATGTAGTAAAGCATACATGCGGGGATGGATTTTTTATTTTCATCCATAATGACCACTTTTGGGGACGGATTTTTATTTCGTCCATAACATCGAGTGGCATGTATGATTTGAAGACATTAATTTAGGGAAATCTCGGCACATGGAAACCGACTTGAGTCACGGAGTGTTAGACCCTAACTAGAATTGTGTTGTTTGTGCTCGGCTAAAGAGAGGCTTAAAGGTCACCCTCGGCATGTAGTCGTGAACTACGCCACGGGCTGAGGTTTACCGCTTCGGAAGAGTCAAGGTCAGGTGGAGCTTGAAATTTCCTAGGATGGGCCACGACGGGTTTGGGGTTGGACTTGTGCGACTCGATAGTGAGCAGTTGATAAGAATTGTGCGCGTAGTGTGAGATCTAACAAGTGACAAAATATATTTTTTTTCAAAGGAAATAAAAAAAACAAATAAGCAGGTAATTTACAACTTTCGAATCACCCGTGTGACCGATAAAAATGAACAGGAAATAAAAGCTGTTCTGTACAGGCTCGGTGCCCACACACTATCAAAACTATCCATTCTGTTCACTGTTTCTATTTCTGGGAAATGCCCAAAAGCGCGCGCATTCAGATGCCCACTCGGGAGGCGCGCGCGTTAAACTGAGAGAAGTGGAGGCGCCCGCTTCTGGGAAGTACCTGCAAATCAGCGGGTTCAAGGGATTGCCTTGACCCTTAATTATAGAACTTTTTCCCCTGCAGTAAACATTAGCACAGAAACATGGAATTGAAGGACAAGATGGGAGGCGGACGATTCTGGTTCAAGGGGTCGGACGCGCGCGCGTTAGGCCAAGAAGGCCGGAGGCGCGCGCTTCCTACCCTTTTTTACCAGAATGCCCGGAAAATAAAATAAAAGAACACCAAAAATGAAAAACGCAAGTTTAACCCTCTATCGTCCCCAGCGGAGTCGCCACTGTAGATACCCCGGGGAACCACGGCTTGGCTAGAGCGGTGAATTAACCTAGGATGTCTACTTGATTTTAAGAGTCGCCACCTATGTTTTAGAGGAACATAAGAAAAACCTAAAAAGAGCCAATTTTATATACAAAACCAGAGATTCGGGAAAAGATGGGTTCGGGGGGTTAGGTGACGGAGTGGGAAGTACTTAAACACCCACTCTGCCCCGCTTACGCGGGTCTTGCTACTTTTGGTGTTCTAATGCTAAATGTCCTTCAATTTAATGATAAGATAAATGTGCTAACAATTGTAATGAAAAGAAAGGGGAAATTTATAGAGGAAAAATAAAGAGAATTGCTTATTTATTGATTTATACTAAAGATTACATGTCGAATTATTGCTAGATTAAGAAATGAGAATGTAAATTAAAGTGGAATTAAAATGTTGGGATGTAACCTTGACCAATCTTCAATAGTGAAGTGGTCTTTTGGTTGTATCCCTTTTTATGGAGATTGCATACATTGACTAGACATGAATAAAATAAGAAGAAGAAAAAGGGAAGTTGTACCTTAAGAAGGACTTTAAACCTTGACTTGAAGATGGTGTTGTTGTAGAGAAAATGTTGTGCAACGCTTTGTGTAGTGTTTTGTAGAGAAATCTTGTTGAGAGGATTTGTGTATAGTGTATGTGTAGAGAAAATTCAAGTAAAAAAAGAAGGTCCAAGAGCGGTAATAGAGATCAAAAAGAGATGAAAAGAGAGGCCCCCTTCCAATGGTGGATTGGAGGGGTTTTTATAGTTGAAAGGGGATGTTTTTGGTGCCAAAACGGAGTCACAAAGATCAGTTTCCCGGGCAAAATCATGTAAAATGAGCAAGGGAGAGATTCTTGGATAGAAATCAGTAACTGACACACCCAGACGCGCGCACATCCCGTATAGTCGGCGGGAGGCGCGCTCTTCTAGCCCCAAAGGGCGGAGGCGCGCGGCTTTGAAATGGCGATTTTGACAGAATGGACTAGAAAGTTAACTCTATTATGCAATTTAGTCCAAAACTGACGGAATCAGTTAAGAACTTAACCGAACTAACAGAAATTAACAAAAACAAGTAAAGTATATGCAATCGGGACATGAGAGGTCCAAGGCGGGGTGTCTACAGTCTAGCTTTATAAGTATGCACCTTTCCATCCATGTCAAAAAAAAAAATTGAAAACCCATTTGCATTTTATGGTTTTTATACCTTCGGGTGCATCTGTCAAGTTCCAAACTTGATTATCATACATGGATTTGATTTCAGATTCCATGGCTCCAAGCCATTTATCTGATTCAGGAGAGGACATCACTTCTTGGTAAGAAGTAGATTCATCATTCTCAATGATTTCTTCATTACTATCCATTACGAGAAATCCATATCTCTCGGGTTCGGATCGTAACCTACTGGATTTGCGACGGACTTGTGTATCTTGAACGGGTTCCACAACTCCTTGTGTAACTTGTTCAGTTTCCACCATCGGTTCAATGTTATTTTCGGGTTCTCAAACCTCTTCGAGATTAATTTACTCTCACTGATTCCTTTGGAGAGAAACTGTTTCTCTAGAAAGGTACCAGTTCTCGCAACAAACACTTTGTTATTTGTCCGGTTGTAAAAGTAATATCATTTAGTTTCCTTAGGATATCCCATGAAAATACATTTATCGGATTTGTGTGCAAGTTTGTTAGAGACAAGTCTCTTGACAAATGCCTCACAACCCCAAATCCTCATGAAAGAAAGACAAGGTTTCTTTCCAGTCCATATCTCATATGGAGTCTTGAACCAATTTAGTTGGAACTCTATTTAGTGTGAACGCAGCAGTTTCTAATGCATAACCCCAAAAGGATAGTGGAAGATCACATTGAATCATCATAGATCGAACCATATCCAATAAAGTCTGATTCCTCCTCTCGGACACACCATTCCATAGTGGTGTTCTGGGTGGAGTTAATTGTGAAACAATTCCACAATTTTTAAGATGATCATCAAATTGTTGGCTTAAATATTCACCACCACGATCTGATCGAGGTGCTTTAATAGTTTTGCCAAGTTGATTTTGTACTTCTTTTTGAAATATTCTAAATATCTCAAATGATTCACTTTTGTTTTTCATTAGGTATACATAGCCATATCTACTAAAATCATCAGTGAATGTTATGAAGTATTGGTATCCACCCTAGCACTACTACTTAATGGTCCGCATACATCAGTATGTATAAGTCCCAATAGGTCACTAGCCCTTCCACTACTCTTAGTAAAAGGTGTCTTTGTCATCTTTCCAACTAAACAAGACTCATAAGTTTCATATGATTCAAAACCATGTGAATCTAAAAGTTCGTCCCCATGGAGTTTTGAGATACGCTTCTCATTTATATTCTCAAGACGGAAATGCCACAAATATGTATGATTTTCACCATTAGGTTTGGATTTTTTATTTATGTTATAGATATCCTTATTATTTTCTTCTTCAAGATTTAGGATATAAAGTCCATTATACGAGTCCGCAATACAATAGATCATATTATCATAATAAACTGCACATTTCTTTTTCTTAACAAGAAAAGAATATCCTTCATTATCTAACGAAGAAACTGATATAATATTTTTACTCAAACTCGGGACATAATAGCAATTGTTCAGAACAACTATTAGCCCAGTAGGTAAAGTAACTTCATAAGTCCCTACGGATAATGCAACAACTCTTTCTCCATTTCCCACACGTAGGTCGATTTCACCTTTACCGAGTTGTCTCTTATTCTTCATTCCTTGCACGTTTGTACAAATGTGGGATCCACATCCAGTATCAAATACCCAGAACTAGGAGTAGAGATATTAATTTCTATAACATAAATATGCGAAGTAATAGTCTCAACATCCTTTACTTCCTTTTGATCTTCTAAACATAGATTACGATTTTCATTCCAATGGTCAATCTTATTGCCATGGTGACAAATTGTATCTTTTGGAGTTTTATTCTTAGATACATCCTCTGCTTTAGACTTGACAACTCTTGTCTTGTCTAGAGATTTAAATCCTATCTCCGTCTCAAAACCTCTTTGCCAAGCTTGCAGTAGGAACCTTTCCTTTAAGAGATTACTTATCGCATAATCATCTATGTGTTCTTTATACTTCTCAAGTATTGAACACATGGTACCAAGCTTAATACAAGAGACATCTAAAGAATCCTCACCATGTTTCTTATATATGTCTTTGAGTATACCAAGGACAGTGACAATGGTTTCTCTTGACTCAGGATTATCTAGAATGCTTGACTCCAATTCTTGCTTAAGAACTTTTCTTAAGCTCATGATCAAATCAAGGAGTTTTGTAGCATTCCTATTTAATTCAAGGATAGATCGCAATGACGGGGTTTGACTATTGTTTAATGCCATTATCTACACATATATGCAAACATGTAACCGCCCATAAGTACCAATTTTATCAAAGATATTATTAATAGTTTTTCATAAATACTCCCACTAAATTTATATAACATTCATTAGCAATCATGCATAATATAATTCAAATGGGCTAAGATCCATATTTCACTTGATTTGTGAGTCTGCTTTGGCATGAACCTCAAAATCAAGCTAATTAGGTAGATAACTCCTTATCAATCATATCATATATGACTCTTAGATCCTTTTATGAGATCATAAGCATGTTTTAATCTCATCTTATGCCTTAGGCCCAAATTTGTTTTGATAGCCTAATTAAGTTCAACCACTTGAAACGCGTAGACAACCTTTGTCTCATCTTGCTTCACAAAGATAGATTGATATGCCTCGCTTTGGCAAATAAACCACACCAAAACAATCAATGTATTTGTCAAGTGTTTTAATCGTTGATGGTATAGAACTTAAAATTTCAAGAAGGTTCATACACATAAAAGTTAATCAATTAACCGAATTAATTTTATGCGACTTAGTTGTGCTAGTTATAGGATTATATTCTGAAACTGAATCCGCAGAGCATCTTGAAATTGAGAGCCCAAAACATACGGCTGAAACTAAGCCAAAAAGGCATCCACATTTCCGTACTAAGAGCAAGATACCAAGTAACTTCTCATTACGGTCGAAACTAAGCCAAAAGGCATCCACATTTCCGTATAGATTGGTCAGTTGTTTCAAGACCTTTTCATTGCCTCTTAATCTCACAGATCACAGCAATCCTAAACTCTTTAGAATTCTGATTTCTGTAACTTTTCTGAATTCCTTGATTGAAAACTGTTTCAGGAAACACGGTTTCGAAAACCAGCCGTCTGAAAGCAGTTTCAGTTTCCAGATTTGAATTCTGTAAACAATTTACAGAACAATCTGGACAACAGAAAACAGAACAAGTTTCTTGAAAACGGGGAAGGGGCGTATGGTGCCCTAGCTGCCGTGCGGCTCTGAGGCAGCCGCTGCCGTGCGGCTCTGAGGCAGCCGCTGCCGTGCGGCTCTGAGGCAGCCCTACGGCTGCTTGTTCCAGATTCCCAGATTTTTAGTTTTTCAGAAATTTGATCAATCCCTTTATCGTGTTCATATATAATCAGATTATAATAACACGAAAAAACAGATTACGAATTTTAACCAATCTAATTGATATAATCAATAACCAATTTATTCCACATACAAATTAGATCTAGATCATCAATAAATATAATCCAATTATAACATGATAATCTAAGCATGCGATCATACATATGAATCCAATTAATATTACAATCACATAATCCCATCACAAGCTAGCATGCATATTTTATATCTCATATAAAATATCATCACATAAATTCATCTTAGCATGATCATACAGATTAAATAATCAAATTAATTAATTATATCATGATAATATTAGAATTATTGATCATCAACAGGGCTCTGATACCACTGTTGGGTTTCTTGCAATCATGCGCAGCGGAAGACATCACATGAAAAACCCAAAAGCCTAGATCTGTTATGTTTAATAATTCATAATATGAAGATGAAAGAAATTAACCCTTGTAGATCGAAATATGAACCCTTGGATTTAGATGCTAAAAAAGGCACCCTCTACCAGTGATCCACACTTCGAACGGATTCTTCAATTGCTTTCTATGATTATTATGGTTTGATAATTGGGAATACTCAAACCTAATAATCCTAGTACATTATGTGTATTATCTCTCTCAAAGAAAGAGTTTATAATTTCTAAAATAAAAGTTCTGGGAACAATTCCCAGTTGAACACATTATATACAAGAGGTTTCCAAGACCCTTTATGATTTAGGTCTTCTTGTCCAACAAGAAAAGACCAATAATAAATTGCAGTGCAAGAGGGGCGCCGTACGGCACATAGGGGAGCCTACGGCTTCTTCCCTCTTCTGCCTCGTTTTTCGCTCCTTTAATTATTCTTTCTGCGTGTGTGACCCAATAGGATTATACTGAGTTGGCAACGAGTCCGAACAAGTCAGACCTCGTAAGTCATAAGCGGACTCTAGGAAGCCATTATGACTACCCAATTAGTATATATAACTTTTAAATCCAAAATTTCCTAAAATAGAACATATCACAATCTCTTTGTTACACGATGTCTACTAAACATAAGTCATGGTCAATGGTCAACTTACTTGTTCAATGCTTTCTCGATCCCGAATATATTGATAAAACAAATGATATTGATCCAATCAATTCATTTGAGCGTGGCGGTGCATTTCATCAATACTATTCATCGAGGGGCCTAAGCTTGACATCTTTCTTAAAGAGGAACAAATCCCTTCTTGGCTTATTACCTTTCCCTACATGATTCCGATTATGCCAATCATATCCTTTATAGCTACTCGGTTAAAGGTAATGTTTCAATATGTCAAACATAATGTTCATCAAGTGAAAGACTGTAATAACATCAGGTTTAAAGATTCAAGTGATATAACTATATGAGATTTAATTATGACATTTGACCATGACATAAATCTCATAGGGGTAAGTCCAGTATTTGTACTCCAACAAATACCCATAAGTCTAATTGTATCGCATACATATAATCATCATATGATTATCTATTAAACTTATACTAGTAATTAATCATAATTACTAGGGACGAAGATTATTATAATAAACATGCAAAAGATATAATAATCAAACATTCAATATCTTTATTAAAGCGTAAAGCAAATGATAACATTAATTGTTCAAATAATGTGCTTAGGGCAAACACACCAACAGGAGCTTGGTCTCTAATGGAGTTGGACGACTCTTACACCAAATCCGATGTAACACTCCTATCTCTAATAATTGGGCTAATTGCAGAATGGTAACCTAAGCTTGTCGAATGTTTGCAATCCCCAACCTAAAAGTTCAATTTTGCAAATTGGTTACCTAGGTTTGTCAATTTTTGCAATGTGGTGAATAAACTAATTTTTCGTAAATTTTTTGACAGACCTAAACACATGTGCAACGCATATGACTTTTTAAAAGGGCAATCCTGCCAATTTTCGGACCTAAACACTTTTGCAATGTGATGATTGAGTCGCACACCTCCAAAAATTGACATTCTAAAAAGTAATGTGCACTGCACATGTGTTTAGGTCTGTTAAAAAATTAACGAAAAGTTAGTTTATTCACCACATTGCAAAAAATTGACAAACTTAGGTAACCAATTTGCAAAATTGGACTTTTAGGTTGGGAATTGCAAACTAAAGACAAACTCAGGTTACCAATATGCAAATTACCCCTAATAATTAAATACTGAACAAAAACTTGTTTGTTACAATAAATGAAGCCTAAAATATTAGTCTTATCTCCTATAATTAAAGACTAACAAAATTTTGTTACTATCTTAATTTTGTGTGTAATACATCGTGTATCTTATGTTATTGCTTAAGCGCTATAGCTAGTGGTTTTTAGTGTCAGTTTTAGTGTTTTTTGTAGCCAGGTGTAATGTATTTTATAGACAGTTGTAATGTTTTGAAGCACAAGCGCGCATTTTAAAAACATGTTTTTCCTAATCGCTTTAAAAAAAAATGCATTTTCCATAAGATTAACACAAGAATTATTTCATTTTCAGCTAATAAATCCATGAATTGAAAACTTAGTCTACTTGTGAATTCTAATTAAAGATCAAAAATCTTATACCAATATGTTCTTGAAGAAATTATATTTAACATTAGTTATACACAATTAAACGATTATCCTTTAAGACCATGAATAAAAAGAATATTCATGGAATTATTTTGGGTCATTACACGTACTCCGTGCTTGCAAAAATGGCCTCTACTATTACGTTATTGGGTGAAGAGATGAACACTTCACTGTGTGCATATTTATTTGAATTTCATTTCTATATCTAAATGAAGTACGCCGATTTATTTTCTGGTGATGCTCTTTCTTCTCGCCCGCCACGAGAATCATAAACATTCTGTATCCGTAGGGGAGTTTTACAATTAAATTAGTTTCATTATTGACACCTAAATGTTTTGATCTCTTCCCATATATACTGAAGATAGTAGTCTCGGAATGAATCTCCTGAATAGTTTCATTTTTTTTCCTGTAATGCCATTTTCTAACCATATTTTGAGGAAAAATGTTTAGTAACACCAAGTAGTAGATCTCTCAAAATCATCAAAGTTTATAGTCGATTTTAACATTTGCGGATGTAGCACTTATAGATGATCTCTCATGGTTGTATTAAATTGCATCTCGCGGCCTTTCATGGAGCCAGGCTATTCTTTCACCAAATCTGATGTACCACTTCTATCTCTAATAATTAATACTGACCAAACCCTTGTTTGTTATAATAAATGAAGCCTAAAATAATAGTCTTATCTCTTATAATTAAAGACTAACCAAAATTTGTTACTATCATAAATTTGAGTGTAATACATTTCTCGTTTATCTAATGTTTAAGAACTTATCAAAATTATATTGCAATCTTAAACGAAAATGCAATACAACCTATAAAAATAAAACCAAATAAAGGAATAAATTGAGATTTTGTATCCGTTTGATACATTTTCAAAATTTGAAACTGGCCAAAAGATTGAATTTAAAAAAATAATCATGAACAGAATTTATTGTCAACTTGTGCTATGCAAGCTATGGTGATATAGAATTCCTATCTTTTATACGGTCTATTTAAAAAACTTTACCAAATATAATTATTACCAAATATGAATGCAATTATCGTGTATTTCTAAAATTTGTAAGAACAATAAAATGAAACCCCTATTACAGGCCCAAGTTGCCCTATATAACTCATATGTATATCTACCTAGTTTTTCATTTCATGCAAATATTAAGTGTTTGCCTTAAAACATAATAAAAATACAAGAAGCTAAAACATCAACTAATGACGAAGATACGTTCGTCCCTCAACTTTGGTTAGTCTTCTATGTTTCCTATTTTCTTTATATCTTCTTTTTCTATACATCCACACACAACACACAGCAAATGATGGAATTCCATAAATATAATTTTGATGTTTTCGTTCGCAGGCTACAACTTATTAGATCGTTGTTCATCGCATTTCTAGCCAACTCAGCATTAAAAATAGGTATTGACTTCGATAAAAGGATAGCCATCTACCCCCCAAGAAATTCCTTGTGATGGTTGTTCATCATAGATCTCACTTACAATCGCATTATGTAAGCAGCCATTCATGATGTATCCAACTCGAATTAAGTACGACTCCGCCTACAAGTGATTGAATATGAAATATGAGGGATGGAATCATAGGTAGAAGCGACAGTGGAGACTCGCACTAGTGAATTGCTTCCGGAGTGTTCCTTTATGTCTAAAATGTTCAAACCTACATAAATGTTTGAAAGATATAGTTTTAGTTACTTGTACCTTTATATACATATATATAATTCAAGTATTGATTTGAGCATATTTAGATTTTTTAATTGATTTATTAATTATTTTATTTGTAAAACCAATGTTGTGTTCATTATTAAAAGTTTTTCTTTCCCCTACTCCTTGAATTCTCTACTTCCTTAAAACTGAAGTGTTCTAAAGCAAGCTTTTATAGGGCATGATTTTCTATTACAATTGTTCCTACTACCTCAAATAGGATTCACTGTTTAGCGACCATTACACTAATTTTAGGGGTCTGAATTTTCCTTTATGTAACAAATTTTCTCATTAATCAAGTTCATTTTACTTAACTACATGACTACAGGTAAATTATTTAATTTCAGCTAATAAGTTCCATGAATTGAAATTCAATCTATTCGTGAATTCTAAAGGGCAAAAATCTTATACCAATATGTCTTTACATAAATTATATTTAACATTAGTGATACACAATTAAACTATTACCCATTAAGACTATGAACGAAAAGAATATTCATGGTAGTAATTGGGTCGTTCCACATACTTCGTGCTTGCAACTAAGGCCTCCAATATTGCGATATTGGATGAATAGATGAACTTTAAAACTTACTTCCTTCATTGTGTTACACATTTTCATTAGAACTTCATTTTATATCTAAATGAAATAGGGTGGTTTATTTTCTGGTGATGTTCTTTCTTCTCGTCCGCCACGAAAATCATGCACATTGTCGCTGTCCATGGAGGAAATTTACAATAAATTTTAGTTTCATTATTTACACATAAATGTTTTGATCTCTTCCCATGTACTATAAATCGAAGTCTAGAAATGAATCTCTTGAATAGTTTCATGTTCTATTTTCTATACTGCAATTTCTTAGCCATCTAGGTATCTAGTTCTAATACGTTACTTAAATTCCTTTTAATATTCATAAACAGTAAAATGATGACTTTATCATATTTTGTGAAGAAATCGGAAAAATGTCTAGTAGCAGCAAGTAGTAGATCTCTCAAAATCAACAAAGTTGATAGTGGATCTTAACACTTACGGATGTAGTACTTATAGAAGATCTCTCATGGTTGTATTAAATTGCAGCTCGGTCTCTAATGGAACACTTCTATCTCTAATAATTAAATACTGACCAAAAACTTGTTTGCTACAATAAATGAAGCCTAAAATATTAGTCTTATCTCCTATAATTAAAGACTAAGAAAATATTGTTAATATCATAAAATTTTGTGTAATACATCGTGTATCTTATGTTATTTCTTAAGCCCTATTGATGGTGGTTTAAGTATCAGTTTTTGTGTTTTTCATAGCCAGTTGTAATGTATTTTATAGACAGTTGTAATGTTTTGAAGCACAACCGCGCATTTTAAAAACATATTTTTCCTAATCGCTTGAAAAAAAAATGCATTTTTCATAAGATCAACTCAATAATTATTTCATTTTCAGCTAATAATTCCATGAATTAAAAGTTTAGTCTACTTATGAATTCTAATTAAAGATCAAAAATCTTATACCAATATGTTCTTGAAATTATATTTAACATTAGTTATACGCAATTAAACGATTAGCCTTTAAGACTATGAATAAAAAGAATATTCATGGAATTATTTAGGGTCGTTACACATACTTTGTGCTTGCAAAAAAGGCCTCTACAATTGCAATATTGGGTGAAGAGATGAACCCTTCAATGTGTGCATTTTTATATCTAAATGAAGTAGGCTGATTTATTTTCTGGTGATGCTCTTTCTTCTCGCCCCCAAGAGAATCATGCACATTCGGAGTCCGTAGTTTCATTATTGACACCTAAATGTTTCGATCTCTTCCCATATATTGTGAAGATAGTAGTCTAGGAATGAATCTCCTGAATAGTTTCATTTTTTATTTCCTGTAATGCCATTTTTCTAGCCATATTTCGAGGAAAAATGGAATATGTTTAGTAACAGCAAGTAGTAGATGTCTCGAAATCATCAAAGTTTATAGTCTATTTTAACGTTTGCGGATGTAGCACTTATAGATGATCTCTCATGGTTGTATTAAATTGCATCTCGCGACCTTTCATGGAGCCAGACTATTCTTTCACCAAATCTGATGTACCACGTCTATCTCTAATAATTAATACTAACCAAAATTTGTTACAATCATAAATTTGAGTGTAATACATTTATCGTTTATTCTTATGTTTAAGAACTTACCAAATTTTTATTGCTATCATAAACGATAATGCAATACAACCTGTAGAAATGGAACCAAATAAAGGAATAAAATTGAGATTTTCGATCCGTTTGATACATTTTCAAAATTTGAAACCGGCAAAAAGGTTGAATTTTAAAAAAAAAACAAATCATGAACAGAATTTATTGTCAACTTGTGCTATGCAATCTATGGTGATATAGCATTCCTATCTTTTATACGGTCTAGATAAAAAACTTTACCAAATATAATTATAATCAAAATTGAATGCAATTATCGTGTATTTCTAAAATTTGTAACAACAATAAAATGAAACCCCTATTACAGGCAGGTCCGTCTCAATAATTATGGGGGGCCTGTGCTAAAATGTGAATATTGGACCCTTAATATTTTTTAATAAAATACACGAAAACACACACTAATACTCCCCCGTCCCACTTCACTTGAAACTTATTTTCATTTTGGTCCGTCCCACTTTATTTGATATTCCACAAAAAGAATATTTATACCCTCACAACACCAATCAAATCATCATTCCTTTCACTCATTCTCTCTCCTACTTTATCTTATACTCCCTCTGTTTCATGTAAATTGAGACCAAAATTTTTGGCACACAAATTAAGGAAAAGTAAGAGAGAGAAATAGTGGGAGGAGGTGTTTGTGAGTAGGGAAAAATTAAATAGGAGAGAGAATGAGTGGGAGGAATAGTAAGTTGATTGGTGTTGTGAGTGTAAAAGTAAAGTAGGAGAGAGAATAAGTGGGAAGAATAGTAAAGATTCTTTACCATTTTTGGCAGTCTCAATTGAGGTGAAACGGACGAAAAGAGAAATAAGTCTCAATTCACATGAAACGGAGAGAGTTTACTCACAATATTTCCTCCCACTAATTCTCTCTTATACTTTTTCTTAGTTCTTGTGCCCACCATTTAAGTGTCAAGTGAGGTGGGACGGAATGAGTATATACGTACTTTTATATAACAATTAATTTTTGTTGAGCACTAAACATTCAAAAAATAGTTTTTTGCACTAATCATTATTCAATTTTTTTTCCGAAATCATTCAAAATATTGTGAAATCTAAATGCATAGTACTACGTATGCATAGACAATCCTCTGATATGTTCACCATTGTAATACCTCTGTCCCTAAATGAGTGTCCAAATTTCATTTTAAAGGACATTGAAAATCTCATCTTTTTAAACAATTTAATAACAACGATTCATATATAATCTTGTAATCTCCTTTCCAAACCTTTAGTTTTGCACGTATAAGAAACCGGTGAAAAAAAAATCGAAAAAAAAAACGTTTAGGGAGAAAATTATGTTAAAAAAAAGTTACTCATTTAGGGACAAATATTTCTTGAAAAAGAACACTCATTTAGGGACAAGGAGTACATGTTTTCATATGCACAAGACTTCGTAAAGGTCTAACTGGATATAAATAATATGAGCCCCTTAAAATTTTGGGGCCCGATGCCATTGACCCTAATGTACTTGTCAATCACCGGCCCTGATTACAGGCCCATGTTGCCCTATATAACTCGTATGTATATCTACCTAGTTTTTCATTCCATGCAAATATTAAGTGTTTGCCTTAAAACATAATAATGTCACAAGAAGCTAAAACATCAACTAATGACGAACATACGTTCGTCCCTCAACTTTGGTTAGTCTTCTATGTTTCTTATTTTCTTTATATCTTCTTTTTCTATACATCCACACACAACACACAGTATATGATGGAATTCCATAAATATAATTTTGATGTTTTCGTTCGCAGGTTACAACTTATTAGATCGTTGTTCATCGCATTTCTAGCCAACTCAGCATTAAAAATAGGTATTGACTTCGATAAAAGGATATCCATCTACCCCCCCAAGAAATTCCTTGTGATGTTTGTTCATCATAGATCTCACTTACAATCGCATTATGTAAGCAGCCATTCATAATGTATCCAACTCAAATTAAGTACGACTCCGCCTACAAGTGATTGAATATGAAAGATGAGGGATGGAATGATAGGTAGAAGCGAGAGTGGAGACTCGCACTAGTGTATTCGTTGCGGAGTGTTCCTTTATGTCTAAAATGTTCATACCTACATAAATGTCTAAAAGATATAGTTTTAGTTGCTTGTACATTTATATATATATATATATATATATATAATTCATGTATTGATTTGAGCATATTTAGATTGTTTAATTGATTTATTAAGTATTTTATTTGTAAAACCATTGTTGTGTTCATTATTAAAAGTTTTTCTTTCCCCTACTCCTTGAATTCTCTACTTCCATAAAACTGAAGTGTTCTAGAGCAAGATTTTATAGGGCATGATTTTCTATTGCAATTGTTCCTACTACCTCAAATAGGATTCACTGTTTAGCAACCATTACACTAATTTTAGGGGTCTGAATTTACCTTCATATAACAGATTTGCTCATTAATCAAGTTCATTTTACTTAACTACATGACTACAGGTAAATTATTTAATTTCAGCTAATAAGTTCCATGAATTGAAATTCAATCTATTCGTGAATTCTAAAGGACAAAAATCTTATACCAATATGTCTTTACATAAATTATATTTAACATTAGTGATACACAATTAAACTATTACCCATTAAGACCATGAACGAAAAGAATATTCATGGTAGTAATTGGGTCGTTCCACATACTTCGTGCTTGCAACTCCACTATTGCGATATTGGGTGAATAGATGAACTTTAAAACTTACTTTCTTCATTGTGTTACATATTTTCATTAGAACTTCATTTTATATCTAAATGAAATAGGGTGGTTTATTTTCTGGTGATGTTCTTTCTTCTCGTCCACCACGAAAATCATGCACATTGTCGCTGTCCATGGAGGAATTTTACAATAAATTTTAGTTTCATTATTTACACCTAAATGTTTTGATCTCTTCCCATGTACTATAAATCGAAGTCTAGAAATGAATCTCTCGAATAGTTTCATGTTCTATTTTCTATACTGCAATTTCTTAGCCATCTAGGTATCTAGTTCTAATACGTTACTTAAATTCCTTTTAATATTCATAAACAGTAAAATGATGACTTTATCATATTTTGTGAAGAAATCGGAAAAATGTCTAGTAGCAGCAAGTAGCAGATCTCTCAAAATCAACAAAGTTGATAGTGGATCTTAACACTTACGGATGTAGCACTTATAGAAGATCTCTCATGGTTGTATTAAATTGCAGCTCGGTCTCTAATGGAACACTCCTATCTCTAATAATTAAATACTGACCAAAAACTTGTTTGCTACAATAAATGAAGCCTAAAATATTAGTCTTATCTCCTATAATTAAAGACTAACAAAATTTTTTTAATATCATAAAATTTTGTGTAATACATCTTGTATCTTATGTTATTTCTTAAGCCCTATTGATGGTGGTTTTAGTATCAGTTTTTGTGTTTTTGACAGCCAGTTGTAATGTATTTTATAGACAGTTGTAATGTTTTGAAGCACAAGCGCGCATTTTAAAAACATATTTTTCCTAATCGCTTGAAAAAAATGCATTTTTCATAAGATCAACTCAATAATTATTTCATTTTCAGCTAATAATTCCATGAATTGAAAGTTTAGTCTACTTATGAATTCTAATTAAAGATCAAAAATCTTATACCAATATGTTCTTGAAATTATATTTAACATTAGTTATACACAATTAAATGATTAGCCTTTAAGACTATGAATAAAAAGAATATTCATGGAATTATTTAGGGTCGTTACACATACTTTGTGCTTGCAAAAAAGGCCTCTACTATTGCAATATTGGGTGAAGAGATGAACCCTTCAATGTGTGCATTTTTATATCTAAATGAAGTAGGCTGATTTATTTTCTGGTGATGCTCTTTCTTCTCGCCCCCAAGAGAATCATGCACATTCGGAGTCCGTAGTTTCATTATTGACACCTAAATGTTTCGATCTCTTCCCATATATTGTGAAGATAGTAGTCTAGGAATGAATCTCCTGAAGAGTTTCATTTTTTATTTCCTGTAATGCCATTTTTCTAGCCATATTTTGAGGAAAAATGGAACATGTTTAGTAACAGCAAGTAGTAGATGTCTCGAAATCATCAAATTTTATAGTCTATTTTAACGTTTTCGGATATAGCACTTATAGATGATCTCTCATGGTTGTATTAAATTGCATCTCGCGACCTTTCATGGAGCCAGACTATTCTTTCACCAAATCTGATGTACCACGTCTATCTCTAATAATTAATACTAACCAAAATTTGTTACTATCATAAATTTGATTGTAATACATTTATCGTTTATTCTTATGTTTAAGAACTTACCAAATTTTTATTGCTATCATAAACGATAATGCAATACAACCTGTAAAAATGGAACCAAATAAAGGAATAAAATTGAGATTTTGGATTCGTTTGATTTTCAAAATTTGAAACCGGCCAAAAGGTTGAATTTAAAAAAAAAAAAAATCATCAACAGAATTTATTGTCAACTTGTGCTATGCAATCTATGGTGATATAGCATTCCTATCTTTTATACGGTCTAGATAAAAAAAACTTTACCAAATATAATTATTACCAAAATTGAATGCAATTATCGTGTATTTCTAAAATTTGTAACAACAATAAAATGAAACCCCTATTACAGGCAGGTCCGTCTCAATAATTATGGGGGGCCTGTGCTAAAATGTGAATATTGGACCCTTAATATTTTTTAATAAAATACACGAAAACACACACTAATACTCCCCCGTCCCACTTCACTTGAAACTTATTTTCATTTTGGTCCGTCCCACTTTATTTGATATTCCACAAAAAGAATATTTATACCCTCACAACACCAATCAAATCATCATTCCTTTCACTCATTCTCTCTCCTACTTTATCTTATACTCCCTCCGTTTCATGTGAATTGAGACCAAAATTTTTGGCACACAAATTAAGGAAAAGTAAGCGAGAGAAATAGTGGGAGGAGGTGTTTGTGAGTAGGGAAAAATTAAATAGGAGAGAGAATGAGTGGGAGGAATAGTAAGTTGATTGGTGTTATGAGTGTAAAAGTAAAGTATGAGAGAGAATAAGTGGGAAGAATAGTAAAGATTCTTTACCATTTTGAGCGGTCTCAATTGAGGTGAAACGGACGAAAAGAGAAATAAGTCTCAATTCACATGAAACGGAGGGAGTATACTCACAATATTTCCTCCCACTAATTCTCTCTTATACTTTTCCTTAGTTCTTGTGCCCACCATTTAAGTGTCAAGTGAGGTGGGACGGAATGAGTATATACGTACTTTTATATAACAATTAATTTTTGTTGAGCACTAAAAATTCAAAAAATACTTTTTTGCACTAATCATTATTCAATTTTTTTTTTTTACGAAATCATTCAAAATATCGTGAAATCTAAATGCATAGTACTACGTATGCATAGACAATCCTCTGATATGTTCACCATTGTACTACCTCTGTCCCTAAATGAGTGTCCAAATTTCATTTTAAAGGACACTGAAAATCTCAACTTTCTGAACAATTTGGTAACAACGATTCATATATAATCTTGTAATCTCCTTTCCAAACCTTTAGTTTTGCACGTATAAAGAAACCGGTGAAAAAAAAAATTCGAAAAAAAAAAAAACGTTTAGGGAGAAAATTATGTTAAAAAAAGATACTCATTTAGGGACAAATATTTCTTGAAAAAGAACACTCATTTAGGGACAAAGGAGTACATGTTTTCATATGCACAAGACTTCGTAAAGGTCTAACTGGATATAAATAATATGGGCCCCTTAAAATTTTGGGGCCCTATGCCATTGACCCTAATGTACTTGTCAATCACCGGCCCTCATTACAGGCCCATGTTGCCCTATACAACTCGTATGTATATCTACCTAGTTTTTCATTCCATGCAAATATTAAGTGTTTGCCTTAAAACATAATAATGTCACAAGAAGCTAAAACATCAACTAATGATGAAGATACGTTCGTCCCTCAACTTTGGTTAGTCTTCTATGTTTCCTATTTTCTTTATATCTTCTTTTTCTATATATCCACACACACAACACACAGAAAATGATGGAATTCCATAAATATAATTTTGATGTTTTCGTTCGCAGGTTACAACTTATTAGATCGTTGTTCATCGCATTTCTAGCCAACTCAGCATTAAAAATAGGTATTGACTTCGATAAAAGGATAGCCATCTACCCCCCCCCCCCAAGAAATTCCTTGTGATGTTTGTTCATCATAGATCTCACTTACAATCGCATTATGTAAGCAGCCATTCATGATGTATCCAACTCGAATTAAGTACGACTCCGCCTACAAGTGATTGAATATGAAAGATGAGGGATGGAATCATAGGTAGAAGCGAGAGTGGAGACTCGCACTAGTGTATTCCTTCTGGAGTGTTCCTTTATGTCTAAAATGTTCATACCTACATAAATGTCTAAAAGATATAGTTTTAGTTGCTTGTACATTTATATACATATATATAATTCAAGTATTGATTTGAGCATATTTAGACTGTTTAATTGATTTATTAAGTATTTTATTTGTAAAACCAATGTTGTGTTCATTATTAAAAGTCTTTCTTTCCCCTACTCCTTGAATTCTCTACTTCCTTAAAACTGAAGTGTTCTAGAGCAAGATTTTATAGGGCATGATTTTCTATTGCAATTGTTCCTACTACCTCAAATAGGATTCACTGTTTAGCGACCATTACACTAATTTTAGGGGTCTGAATTTACCTTTATATAACAGATTTGCTCATTAATCAAGTTCATTTTATTTAACTACATGACTACAGGTAAATTATTTAATTTCAGCTAATAAGTTCCATGAATTGAAATTCAATCTATTCGTGAATTCTAAAGGACAAAAATCTTATACCTATATGTCTTTACATAAATTATATTTAACATTAGTGATACACAATTAAACTATTACCCATTAAGACTATGAACGAAAAGAATATTCATGGTAGTAATTGGGTCGTTCCACATACTTCGTGCTTGCAACTAAGGCCTCCACTATTGCGATATTGGGTGAATAGATGAACTTTAAAACTTACTTTCTTCATTGTGTTACAAATTTTCATTAGAACTTCATTTTATATCTAAATGAAATAGGGTGGTTTATTTTCTGGTGATGTTCTTTCTTCTCGTCCGCCACGAAAATCATGCACATTGTCGCTGTCCATGGAGGAATTTTACAATAAATTTTAGTTTCATTATTTACACCTAAATGTTTTGATCTCTTCCCATGTACTATAAATCGAAGTCTAGAAATGAATCTCTTGAATAGTTTCATGTTCTATTTTCTATATTGCCATTTCTTAGCCATCTAGGTATCTAGTTCTAATACGTTACTTAAATTCCTTTTAATATTCATAAACAGTAAAATGATGACTTTATCATATTTTGTGAAGAAATCGGAAAAATGTCTAGTAGCAGTAGCAGATCTCTCAAAATCAACAAAGTTGATAGTGGATCTTAACACTTACGGATGTAGCATTTATAGAAGATCTCTCATGGTTGTATTAAATTGCAGCTCGGTCTCTAATGGAACACTCCTATCTCTAATAATCAAATACTGACCAAAAACTTGTTTGCTACAATAAATGAAGCCTAAAATATTAGTCTTATATCCTATAATTAAAGACTAACAAAATTATTTTAATATCATAAAATTTTGTGTAATACATCGTGTATCTTATGTTATTTCTTAAGCCCTATTGATGGTGGTTTTAGTATCAGTTTTTGTGTTTTTGATTGCCAGTTGTAATGTATTTTATAGACAGTTGTAATGTTTTGAAGCACAAGCGCGCATTTTAAAAACATATTTTTCCTAATCGCTTGAAGAAAAAAAAATGCATTTTTCATAAGATCAACTCAATAATTATTTCATTTTCAGCTAATAATTCCATGAATTGAAAGTTTAGTCTACTTATGAATTCTAATTAAAGATCAAAATTCTTATACCAATACGTTCTTGAAATTATATTTAACATTAGTTATACGCAATTAAACGATTAGCCTTTAAGACTATGAATAAAAAGAATATTCATGGAATTATTTAGGGTCGTTACACGTACTTTGTGTTTGCAAAAAGGGCCTCTACTATTGCAATATTGGGTGAAGAGATGAACCCTTCAATGTGTGCATTTTTAGATCCAAATGAAGTAGGCTGATTTATTTTCTGGTGATGCTCTTTCTTCTCGCCCCCAAGAAAATCATGCACATTCGGAGTCCGTAGGTTCATTATTGACACCTAAATGTTTCGATCTCTTCCCATATATTGTGAAGATAGTAGTCTAGGAATGAATCTCCTGAATAGTTTCATTTTTTATTTCCTGTAATGCCATTTTTCTAGCCATATTTTGAGGAAAAATGGAACATGTTTAGTAACAGCAAGTAGTAGATGTCTCGAAATCATCAAATTTTATAGTCTATTTTAACGTTTTCGGATATAGCACTTATAGATGATCTCTCATGGTTGTATTAAATTGCATCTCGCGACCTTTCTTGGAGCCAGACTATTCTTTCACCAAATCTGATGTACCACGTCTATCTCTAATAATTAATACTAACCAAAATTTGTTACTATCATAAATTTGATTGTAATACATTTATCGTTTATTCTTATGTTTAAGAACTTACCAAATTTTTATTGCTATCATAAACGAAAATGCAATACAACCTGTAGAAATGGAACCAAATAAAGGAATAAAATTGAGATTTTGGATTCGTTTGATACATTTTCAAAATTTGAAACCGGCCAAAAGGTTGCATTTAAAAAAAAAAAAAATCATGAACAGAATTTATTGTCAACTTGTGCTATGCAATCTATGGTGATATAGCATTCCTATCTTTTATACGGTCTAGATAAAAAAAGACTTTACCAAATATAATTATTACCAAAATTGAATGCAATTATCGTGTATTTCTAAAATTTGTAACAACAATAAAATGAAACCCCTATTACAGGCAGGTCCGTCTCAATAATTATGGGGGGCCTGTGCTAAAATGTGAATATTGGACCCTTAATATTTTTAATAAAATACACGAAAACACACACTAATACTCCCCCGTCCCACTTCACTTGAAACTTATTTTCGTTTTGGTCCGTCCCACTTTATTTGATATTCCACAAAAAGAATATTTATACCCTCACAACACCAATCAAATCATCATTCCTTTCACTCATTCTCTCTCCTACTTTATCTTATACTCCCTCCGTTTCATGTGAATTGAGACCAAAATTTTTGGCACACAAATTAAGGAAAAGTAAGAGAGAGAAATAGTGGGAGGAGGTGTTTGTGAGTAGGAAAAAATTAAATAGGAGAGAGAATGAGTGGGAGGAATAGTAAGTTGATTGGTGTTGTGAGTGTAAAAGTAAAGTAGGAGAGAGAATAAGTGGGAAGAATAGTAAAGATTCTTTACCATTTTGGGCAGTCTCAATTGAGGTGAAACGGACGAAAAGAGAAATAAGTCTCAATTCACATGAAACGGAGGGATTATACTCACAATATTTCCTCCCACTAATTCTCTCTTATACTTTTCTAGTTCTTGTGCCCACCATTTAAGTGTCAAGTGAGGTGGGACGGAATGAGTATATACGTACTTTCATATAACAATTAATTTTTGTTGAGCACTAAAAATTCAAAAAATACTTTTTTGCACTAATCATTATTCAATTTTATTTTTTTACGAAATCATTCAAAATATTGTGAAATCTAAATGCATAGTACTACGTATGCATAGACAATCCTCTGATATGTTCACCATTCTACTACCTCTGTCCCTAAATGAGTGTCCAAATTTCATTTAAAGACACTGAAAATCTCAAATTTTTGAACAATTTGGTAACAACGATTCATATATAATCTTGTAATCTCCTTTCCAAACCTTTAGTTTTGCACGTATAAAGAAACAGGTGAAAAAAAAATCGAAAAAAAAAAAACGTTTAGGGAGAAAATTATGTTAAAAAAAGATACTCATTTAGGGACAAATATTTCTTGAAAAAGAACACTCATTTAGGGACAAAGGAGTACATGTTTTCATATGCACAAGACTTCGTAAAGGTCTAACTGGATATAAATAATATGGGCCCCTTAAAATTTTGGGGCCCTATGCCATTGACCCTAATGTACTTGTCAATCACCGGCCCTGATTACAGGCCCATTTTGCCCTATATAACTCGTATGTATATCTACCTAGTTTTTCATTCTATGCAAATATTAAGTGTTTGCCTTAAAACATAATAATGTCACAAGAAGCTAAAACATCAACTAATGACGAAGATACGTTCGTCCCTCAACTTTGGTTAGTCTTCTATGTTTCCTATTTTCTTTATATCTTCTTTTTCTATACATCCACACACAACACACAGCAAATGATGGAATTCCATAAATATAATTTTGATGTTTTCGTTCGCAGGCTACAACTTATTAGATCGTTGTTCATCGCATTTCTAGCCAACTCAGCATTAAAAATAGGTATTGACTTCGATAAAAGGATAGCCATCTACCCCCCAAGAAATTCCTTGTGATGTTTGTTCATCATAGATCTCACTTACAATCGCATTATGTAAGCAGCCATTCATGATGTATCCAACTCGAATTAAGTACGACTCCGCCTACAAGTGATTGAATATGAAAGATGAGGGATGGAATCATAGGTAGAAGCGAGAGTGGCGACTCGCACTAGTGTATTCCTTCCGGAGTGTTCCTTTATGTCTAAAATGTTCATACCTACATAAATGTCTAAAAGATATAGTTTTAGTTGCTTGTACATTTATATACATATATATAATTCAAGTATTGATTTGAGCATATTTAGATTGTTTAATGATTTATTCAGTATTTTATTTGTAAAACCAATGTTGTGTTCATTATTAAAAGTTTTTCTTTCCCCTACTCCTTGAATTCTCTACTTCATTAAAACTGAAGTGTTCTAGAGAATGATTTTATAGGGCATGATTTTCTATTGCAATTGTTCCTACTACCTCAAATAGGATTCACTGTTTAGCGACCATTACACTAATTTTAGGGGTCTGAATTTTCCTTTATGTAACAGATTTGCTTATTAATCAAGTTCATTTTACTTAACTACATGACTACACGTAAATTATTCAATTTCAGCTAATAAGTTCCATGAATTTAATTTCAATCTATTCGTGAATTCTAAAGGACAAAAATCTTATACCAATATGTCTTTAGATAAATTATATTTAACATTAGTGATACACAATTAAACTATTACCCATTAAGACTATGAACGAAAAGAATATTCATGGTAGTGTAGATACCCCGGGGGACCACGGCTTGGCTAGAGCGCGTGAATTACCTAGGATGTCTAATTGATTTTAGAGTCGCCACCTATGTTTTAGAGGAACATAAGAAAAACCTAAAGAAAGCCAATTTTTGTACGAAAACCAGAGATTCGGGAGAGAAAGGGTTCGGGGGTTAGGTGACGGAGTGGGAAGTACTTAAACACCCACTCCTCCCCGCTTATGCGGGTCTTGCTACTTTTGGTGTTCTAATGCTAAATGTCATTCAATTAAATAAACAGTGCTAACAATTATAACGGAAAAAAGGGGAAAATAAAAGAGAAATAAAAGAGAATTGTTTTATTTATTAATTTATGCTAAAGATTACATGTAACAATTATACTAAACAATTACATTAAGAAATAGATAGAAAATTAAAGTAGAGATTGAAATGTAGGGAGATAACCTTAACCAACTTTAATGTAGCAAAGTGGTCATTTGGTCATGTCCCATTGATGGGGATTGCATACATTAGCAAGACATGTGAAAATAAGAGAAGAAGAATAAAATACCTTAAGAAAGTGGGCTTCAAACTTGGACTTGAAGATGGTGTTGTTGTAAGGCAATTGTGGTAGAACAATTTGTGTAGAGTTTTGTTGTGTTAAACTCTTGTTGGGAGAACTCTTGTAAAGAGAATTCTTGGGAGAATTGTGTATAGTGTATTTGTGTAGAAATTTCAAGTCAAAAGAGAAGGTCCTTTTCTAAGGTAGAAGAAGGGGGTTTTTACAGGTAGAAAAGAGAGGGAAAGGTTGGAGGGAAAATGATCAATCCATGTGAGATGGAATTGACCAATAGAAAATAAGATAAATAAAATAGTAAATGAAATAAATAAAAGAAAATCAAATCAAATAATAATAATAATAAAAAGAAATATTTTGTTTTTAAGAAATGGCTAGAATAATGGGATTGGAGGTTATAAAACTAGGGGATGAATGTGGAGGTAAAAAGAGGCTCTTTTGTGATCAAGAAGAGTTGTAAATAAGAAAAGGGAGGGAAATAAGGTGCAATCAGTTACTGCCATAATGGGAGGCGCGCGAGTCCCGCTTTAGGGGCGAGACGCGCGCGCAGCCCACAAACAGTGCGGAAGCGCCCGCGGGTGGAAAAGACAGAATGACAGAAATGACTCTAAAAGTTAACTCTGTTATGCAGTTTAGTCCAAAACTAACGAAATCAGTTAGGAACTTAATGGAAGTAACAGAAATTAAAAAAAACAAGTTAAATAATAATACTATGTATGCAATCGGGGTGAGGGGTCCAAAGCGGGGTGTCTACAGAGCCCCTCGGCGACGTGGGTTGCAAAGCAAAACGCGTCGACGAAAAAAAGACAACCTGCCAAGGACATCGACAAGAGAAAACAAAGACTCGATAAAACATGAATTTAAAATTTGTGAAGGATAGGGGTGCGCTCCCTGTGTGAGCAGCTTTATTGATATAGAAAGGATATGGCTGGATCCGTTTTATTGAAGCGGGATCCGTTTGCTGAAGCGGGATATGTTTGCTGAGGCGGGATCCGTTTGCTGATGCGGGATCCGTTTGCTGAAGCGGGATCCGTTTGCTGAAGGCGGGAGCCGTTTGCTGGTGCGGGATCCGTTTGCTGGTGCGGGATCCGTTTGTTGAAGCGGGATCCGTTTGCTAAGGCGGGATCCGTTTTGCTAAGGTGGGATCCGTTTGCTGGAGGCGGGATCCGTTTGCTAAGGCGGGATCCGTTTGCTGATGCAGGATCCGTTTGCTGATGCTGGATCCGTTTGCTGATGCGGGATCCGTTTGCTAAAGCGGGATCCGTTTGCTGATACGAGATCCATTTTCTAGAGGCGGGATCTGTTTTCTAAGGCGGGATCCGTTTGCTGATGGCGGGATCCGTTTGCTGATTCGGGATCCGTTTGCTAATTGCGGGATCACCGTGGACCAAATTGCTGTCTAGAGCTGCAGTTGCTCTTGACTTTATCGTGGGGATGCGGGCATGGTTGACTGTGGACCATTTTCTGCTGGGGATGAAGTTCCTTGAGTAGCGGATGATGTTGACTTCGTGGTGGTACCTGTTATGTGTGTGCTTGGCAGGTATATGTGTTTGTGCAAGAAGATGCATGAAGTGTGAAATAAAGAGAGAAATAGTGCTCGTGGTGCAATGTGATTTGAAAGAAGTTTGTATGAGAGAGAAGTAAAGTGATTTTGTGTGTGAAGTGATTTTTGAAAACAGAGATTGCTTGAGATGAATGATGTTCATACCTTCACTTACCATGGCTGCTTGATTGGGGATGGATTGCTGAAGGATGCTGATGCTTTTGATGGAGAATGCCCATGCTTTGGATGGAGAATGATGATGTTGATGGTAATGAATTGTTCTTGCCTTTGATGGAGTGTTGGCGAGATGGTATTCTGGGTGATGGTTGGTCGTGCCAAAAGGCTACCTACGTATCCCTTGAAAGGAATCAGACCAGCGTAGTTCAGGGATGATGGAGAACGCTGGGGAAGAATGCTAGGAGCAAAGCAAAGTAAAGCATGAACTTTTGCACATAGAAAAAGAAAAAGAAAAAGATTTTTATTTTATTTAGATTAGAAGGGAAAGAATATGCACACATGTGAGAAAAAGAATTTTTTTTAGTTCGTGGGTGAACCATTTTAACCATTGTGTGTTTGTAAAGCCAACCCAAGATCAAGTCATGTTCAATCGAAGTCTGGATTGCCTCGCTTGAATGTTGTCGCCGCGGTGCCCAATGAAAGTTGATGAATAGCCCCAAGAGATTTTTCGTTTATGGGGCTTCAAAAGGACTATTGATGCCGAGATGCCAAGGGGTTACTGAATGTAAATCCCCTCGAATGCTGAACTTTGAGTGGCTTATGAAGCCCCAAGATGAATCAACTCTTAGCCCATTCAAATAAACTGTCTTTTGTTGTCGACGTGGGCCAGCCCCAAGAGAAGATCATTGATACTAAGCTTTGAGAGATTGCTAAACCCCAAATGTCATGTGGACTTCGAGATGGCGGGATGTGAAGACCTTTCGATGTGAAGCCCCAAATCGGCTTAGTTTTGTATTGAGAGCGGATGCCACATCGGGTAGGGCTTTTGAAGGCGATCTCCTTCTTTCTCTTACTTGGAGATGGATGGCCCTTTTTGTGGTTGATACCCAAATGGCGAAAGGTCCATGTTGAAGATGTAGTACGGTCTTCGGGAGACGTCTCGTGGGAGATGGTGATGTTGTTGCAGATGATAAGGTCTTGTGTGATAAAGTCTCAAACGGTATGTTTTGCTTGAGTCTTCTTGAGTTGAGCCGACGGCGGATCTTCGGATGCAGCATGTGCTTTTTATCTTGGAGAAGGGTGGTGTAGTACTTGCAGAAACATTGGGATTGGCCGTAACTCTGCTTATAGAGTTAACATATTGGCATTGCCCGCTATTACTCAGCCGGGTGAGTCTAGCATATGAATTTTTTTCCTTTTCTCTAAGACTTCCTTCAGAATCTCGCTGTGAGTTCTAACAAGAATCATCAAATTCATTCATATCATCCGAGCCTTCATTAAAACCAAGAGGCCTTTGACTAGAAGTGTTGAGGGACCATTGAAGTTTGATCCCTTTCATGGAGCCATAAGACTACTCCCAAATTGCATTGCTTGAGCATTGTTGTCCCAAAAGACTGTCGGTTGCGAAGCCCCAATATTGCCCTTTTCTTGTATCACTGTAATGCCGTAGCCCAAAAGATTGTAGATTGCGAAGCCCCTTGAGACCTTTCGGTATAAAGCTTCAATGTTGCTGGGGACATTGAAGTGAATTGCTTCTTGCCGAGGGAGCCTTTAAGACTTGACCGTAGCCCCTAGAGTGCCATCATTGATTGCGATAAAGGTCTATCCTTGATTGGGGGAACGAGTACGGGCACACATGACAAGAGGGCTTTTTGACATCCCTTTTGAGAGACATTTGAGGATAGTCTCACACATCTTTCTCGAGCATAGCCCCTAGGTCTTATTGATTGTCAAATGAAGCAAAAGAAGCCCTTGTCCTTGAGTCACATAGCCCCTAGGGCGTCACCATTTGTTGAGCCTAGGGCGTCACCAGTTTGTTGAGCAAAGCAAGAGTGACTCATCCTCG